>BQNB010167961.1:0-13938 GCA_026074375.1 Tanacetum coccineum
TGGGTCATTGAATCTAGTTATGTAGATAGTTTGTGATATAATGGAATAATTTTGGCTTAAAGCCTACTGGTTATTTTCATAAATTATTAGTTTAATATCTCAGGTCCTAGTGGTGAGTTGGATGGAGCTCCAACTCTTCCGGATGGTCGAGATATGACCAAAACCGTGGAAACAAACTTAGTATGTATCCAGAATTTATGATACAGATATTTAGGCTTGTAACGAATTTTATTTGAATTGGAGGCTACTGGGTTTATACGTGGGTGAAGGGTAAAACATATGAGGACCATGTGGTTCTTTGAATAGAGCCATAACCATTCCGGATGAATGAGTTACGATCAAAATGGCGAAACTAACTAGAAATTGTGCCCAGATTTTCAAACGAATATATCTTAAAAATTTTGAACCTAGGTACTATTTTTCTAAAACTAAAAGTTGTAGATAATTGATAGACTTAAACTTGAGCTTTTAATGGGGTTCTAAATAGTTACGGATTGTGAGATATAATCAAAATGGTGAGGCGGGAAATTGTTTCTAAAACTCAGATTGTGTACTTAGGGGTAAATTGGTCATTTCACTTAGGTTCTGGACACATTGGAGTGTTTGGTTGATAACATCAGTAAACTAGGTTCATTAAGCTTTATTGAGGCAAAAACCGTCCGTTTATACTTATTACGGATTTTGAGATATAGGTTTATTAAGTCAAGGTAAGGGCATAATTTTATAAAGTCGTATTGTTTTAAAACGGATTAATTAACGTAAACGATTTTGTAAATGGGTTGATTAAGGCATAAGAATATGTTTGGATAAATCTCACTTGGTTAAAAGTAATTAGAACGCCATATCATGATCACGATTTCTTTATTGCATCTTTTGGTTGTTCTCATCGTGTACGTTTTATTTCTTTATACTACGTCACCATTCTTTCTAGGTGATACTTAGGCGACTGTGGTTTTACGCCATACTTAATCTAACTTTAGTACTTCTTACTTCATTGCTTCTCGGTGAGTTCATAGCCCCACCTTTTCTCTTTTAATGGTTTTCATAAACTATTTTCGGGGTGAGAAAACATGTTCGTTTTACCAAGCAAACTTATTGATTTCTACTACTTAAGCGTTACATGACTATTTTTACTAATGCTTTTACTTGCTTACTACATGATTTGAAACCATTGAATACCTATACATATGAAAACCGTGAGTTATGAACACATTATTTCTTTTGCTTTGGACACAAGTGTTTTTCAAACTGTATGCTATCCAGATTATTGCCTGAATATTATTACTTAAGTTATCGCATTTGCCATTTAAGTCCCTACCAATCATGAACCATTAATTGCTAATATAGCAAGCGCGAATGTTGTGGATAGATATATTGAGACTGACAATCCCCACCTGGAATTTATGGTCACAAGTTGACCATGGTGCATTTAACATTGTGAGTACAGTTAGATTGTTGGCAAGCATCTTATATTTTCCCTGGGGCACAAAACTAGTTAAGGTTTCGGGGTCAAGAGCTTAGTGCAATAATACATGTTTTGGACTACTGAATTCGTTTCGTAGTCTACTATTACTTAAATCTTGTGGTCCACTACTGAACATTACTTGATTTATTGAATCACTACTTGGATTTCGGAAATAATACTTTGAAATTTTGTAACGCTACTTTTCTTACTGGGATATTACTTGAATTATTTCAATACTGCTTTTACTTAAACCTATAAATTCACCAACATTATTGTTAACGTTTTTGCATGTATTTTCTCAGGTTATTATCTTGTTAGCTGAGCATTGGGAGTATTCGAGTCGTGCGGATATATTTTTGAAGGCTTTATAATTTATTTTACCATTTGACAAACGTTTTAAAAATGTTTTCTATTGCATTGCAAATGGGACCTGTTGTAACTATGATATTTTATAAAAATTATCGAATGGTTGACTTTTCGAAACGTCTCACTTAGAGTCGTTTTTCTGTAACTTGTACTTTATGATATGAAGTATCACCCCAAGTGGTATTCCGCTGCGTTGTGATTTTGGGGGTGTTACAGAGTGGTATCAGAGCACTCGTTATAGAGAACTAGGTCCATGTCAAATCGATCTCGACAAATGTTTGAAACTGATACGGTCGTAGTTTCGCCGTTTGGACCAGCCGATATGCCATATCCGGCCCACCGAAATAGTAAAGCTATTTTGTCGAGCTAAGTCAAGCGACAATTACCTTTCCTAATCTTTTGTATAATGTATTACTCATGATGAAAAGGAGGGATAGTATGGGACTAAAGACTTTGATACCTATTCAATTGGGGACTACACTTCTCGACGTTGGCCCTACTCCTAAGGAAAAAGACCTAGGGAGTTTCACTTTACCTTGTATTATTAATAATCTGTGTTTCAATAAAGCCTTAGCTGACTTAGGGAATAGCGTTAGTGTTATAACTTTCTCGACCTATACGGGTTAGGTGGGTTAGCTTCTACTAAGTTGATTGTTAAATTGGCTAATAGAACCGTGAAACGTCCCAAAGGTATAACAGAAAATGTTCTAGTAGGGATCGATAAATTTTAGTAGACTTTATTGTTTTAGACATGCGCGAGGATATCAAGACCCCTTTGATCCTAGGTAGACCATTCTTGTCTATTGCTCATGCTAAAATTGATGTGTTCAAAAGAAAGATTACTTTAAAAGTTAGGAATGACAAAGTTGTGTTTAATGTGATAAACCTACTAGCAACATAATGTAAGAGGGTCTATGCGTTAAGTTTTAAGATAAAGGATGGAACTTGATTAGAAGCTAGGCTAATGGAGAAACTTTGATTTTTGAATAGATCAGTTGAATATTGTATGGAGACACATTATTGAACTAATGATTTAACAATGAACCATAGAGCTTAGAAGAAAATCGAGTTTATGATTTAGGAACCCATCATTTAAGGAAGGTGGGGTTGTTAATGAAATCAGAAATGGATATAGTTCAATAGGTGTGTTGATGAGATATTGATGGGACTAGATGAGTACCCTAGGTTTTGTGACTTTGATAGGAAAATACATATCGACTGTGCTTATAATTCTACAGTTTTTCATGCATGATAGGTTTATGAACAATGTTATTCGATAATTTATTCACTATCTTGTCTATTAATGTGATGCCTAAAAGTTTTTATATTTGATAATGAAAGTCAAGGTTGAATATAAAGGGAAATGTAGCTGGAGCTTTTATGAATGTGCCTATTTTTGTTGGAAACTTTTTTGTTATGGCAGGTTTTGCAGTTGTGGAAAATATAGATTCTTACAATGATGAAGGATTGGGTGATATCATTGTTAAAAGACCATTTTGTAGAGAAGCACGTATCAAAGCAAGACGGTTTGATGGAATGATCACCATTTACAAAAGGAACGATAGTGTGACTTACCAAATGGCATGATCATATCTGAGGTTTAAACAAATAACTAATGCACAATGTAACAAGATGCGGCCATTGCTGAAGGTGAGTGCACAAGGATTAAATTGAAAGGTATTTTTGCATCCTTACCAAAAAGCCTGAAGGGATCTACAAGGCGTCTAATTTTGGCCGGAATACTAAAAAGATTAAGAGGTTGAAGGAGGGCTCATACGTGGATACGTGAGTGTGCAACGAGATGGAGTGATGAGCTCACGATAAGTCTAACTAAAGATTTGCTGTAATAAAAGTGTTGACGGAGAGACGACCCGAATTGTTATTTATCAATTTTTATCGGTCTGTCTTCCCAGACTTTTCAATTACAGAGTATCCAATTACTGGATATGGTGTTTTGATTGTCTGGTCGCTATCTAGTCTTTATTTTCTGCATTAATTTTATTGTCAAATTTGTCTTTTACGCAGTATTTCACTGGAATATGATACGGCGTATTTGCAATATGACCCTTACCCTAGATATTTTTCAGGTCTACTATGGCATATCCTAGGTTTTGGGATACGGCATATCGACTTCCTGTATAGTTTTTTTTTGTTATTGGTTTCTAACCGTCGAATACCAGAGATAGAATTGCATTGGTTTTTCCTATATCTTAAACAGGACCTTACTGAACGAAAATGATGACTTTGGTAGAGAATTTATATTCTGGAATTCTGTGCGTTGTATTTATGCTGGCATACAGACTCGCATTTACAATACATGATCTTGCTAATAAACGCAACATGGAGGATCATACCGAGAAAATCAATGGGGAGTTTCTCGTTGTAATTCTTTTAATTTATTGTCCTTAATGTTATATTTATACAACGAGGTCGTTGTATAATTCAAGTGGGGGAGGAGAATTAGAACGGGCTTTTTTTTTAACCTTTTGGTACACCCATTTATTTTTTTTTCATGATTAAAATGCTTTAAGTATTCCTAATTTAAAATGTCCAGCATATTTTTGTGAAGTTATTAGTTACATACCCGCACACATAACCTTTGTTAGATATTGTGAGAATTTAGCCTTATCCATTTCTAAATGTTTACCCAAATTCCACAAAATTATGAGTGTGCCGGTGATGTTGTAAACTTTAGATCTTGGCTTGGTATATCTACTCGAGACCACAATAATAAGTATTATTTTTAATAGATAGAGTGACTTGTCTAAACTGGTAAATTTCTAGGATTACACCAAAAACCCTTTACATGTTGTGATATTAACTAACTACACTGGTTAGTTAACCCTCGTATAAACCCTTTTGTTTACTCTCATTTTTTGAGTAATTTACCTATAAGAAAAACTGCTGAGCCATTCCTTATTGTCTTACACCAAATTTGTTTCGTTACACTTTACCCTTAGCTACCTATTAGATTAAAGTCCTTAATCGGGTTGCTAGTTGTTTGTGTAAAAGTATTGTTTTTCATGGTCGCAATGTAAAAGATTTCTATCCTACGGTTAGTTACGGTACATTTGCACAATGCAATGGGTACGTGTGTGAATTTTCTATCTACGGTTCGGTCGGGAAAATTGCACAATGCAATGGGAATGTGAAAGTAGTGTATATTTTTAGTGTTAAGGTTTTCCAGTTGTGTTTTACTATTTCACATTATTTTTACATCTGAAGTATGGAGGAGAATGGATAAATTATCCGGATTCATTGTGATCATGAAGATGGTGAAATTACACCGAAATTTATAGTTTATATGTTAAAACAATGAAAAAGGTGAAAAATACAAAAAAGTAATTATGTAGAGCATTGTTGTATGTTAATCGAAATAAACCAACAATGTATCATCTTATATAAAGTGGTCAATATCTCCAATAATGTTGTAAAGTATGGATCTTATGGATGTTTAGGAGTTGGTCGTTATGGGAACGCCAACTAAGGTTGTTTAATTAAATCTATTGATCAAGGCATTTATCTTTGATTTTGTCTCTTTTTCAAGGGATGGTTGGGGAAGTTAATAGCTACATTGTACCTTATTTTTTGGACTTAATATATTTGTTTTGTTCTTTTTATTTTACAATATTATTTCTCCCTTTCCTTAATCCCCTAACCTTGGGTCTTACTCAAACAAGGATGTGAGCAATTACATGTATCTATTCCATCGTTATGGATGTGTATGTGTAATTTTGTCTGCCTTGTTGGTGTATTACTTTTGGAGAAAGGATTAGAAGATTCCATACCCTTTATTTTTCTTTATCCTAACCTTTGGTTTTACTCGAATGAGGGAGTATGCAATCATGTATGTCTATTCCATCATTATGGATGTGTATATATGTTTTCACTCGCCTTGTGGTTTTTGACTAGTGGTGAGTTAATAATCCTATTCTTTAGCTTATTCGTGTTAAGGTACGAGCAATCACATATGTTCTATTCCATCATTTTGGATGTGTTTATGTGATATTGTCACATTTTCTGGATTATTGTATTCGATGGAGATAGAAATGACATGTTTTTGAAAGCATTTGAATCTCCTGTTCGACTTCATTTACACGCCCGTGTCGATGTTAATCAAACATTTCTAGGTACGTAAATGTTATCGATTCCAAGAGACATGTCGAGAAGATTATTTTTGTGAAACATTTTCTGATTTTTTGATTTTGTATTTTCTTTTTGAAATTTTATATTTTGATTTTATTTTTTTTCAAAAATATGTACACTGTGATGTTTGATGATAGTAATCAAGCAGATTCTTTTGTCAGATCCTCCAGTTCTGCTGGAGTTCAAAACATCTCATAACCATTCTCGATAACAAGATATGAAACCTTTCTTCAGATAGGGATTTAGTAAACATATCGCAAATTTGTATTCAGTTCTGACAAAGTACAATTCAATTATACATTTTTATCTTGCTTCCTTGATGAAATGATCGAGTATGGATGTGCTGGTACGGGAGTGTTGCTCGGGGTTGAAATGATATTGCTATGGTGACTGAGGGTCTCAATACAACGGTATTTTGTTGTTGATGAAGCCTTATCTTGAAGCCGTGTCCGATTCACATTACTTGAGCACAACATGCAGATACGCAATCGTATTCAGACCTCTGCGGATGACATTGCAGTTCTGTCTTGCTTCTTGACATCTGCTGTCTAGCTTATCCACATAGGTACTGTTTCCTCCAGAGGGCTTTTTCGAGTATCAAGCAACCGCTGATCTGGCATATGAAAAGCTGTTATTCAAAGCCAGAAACCATCCGGATAACAGAGTACCATGTGCAATGATACCTCTTAAGTTTCGAAAGATCCTTTTAACATCTTTGAGGTGGTTTTTCAGTCGGTCTTTGCTTGATATCTTGCACAATAACTTACAGCTTTGCAACAATGTCTGAGTCTACTAGGATGTCAGATACATGAGTGACCCAATTTTGCTCCGGTAGTCAGTTTGGTCTAGGGTTCACCACTCATGTCTGCATCTAATTTAGGTTTCGTAGCCACATTGGTGTACATGTTTGTTCATTTTTCCTTACCATGTTTTTTTAGAATCTCTAAAGTTATATTTGGCTTGATTGATAAAGATACGTGTGGGGATTGGTGGATCTGAAGTCCTAAAAAAGAATTTTATTTCTCCATTAAGGACATCTCAAATCTACCATGCATTAATTTTTCAAAACGTTTTGAAAATTTAGGGTTTGTGGAACCAAAAATAATGTCATCAACGTAAATCTGCACAAGTAGAATGTCCTCCCCGTATTTTATCGTGAATAAGGTCGGGTCAATGATACCTTTAGTAAAACCTTTGGAAATCAGGAATTTTGAGAGTTCATCATACCAGGCTCTCGGAGCTTGTTTTAATCCATATAGAGCTTTCCTTAGACGGTAAACTTTGTCTGGATGATCAGGATCAACGATTCCGTTTGGGTGTGTAACATATAACCTCCTCCTTCATATGGACCATAAGAAATGTTGTTTTTACGTCCATCTGATAAATTGGAAAAGACTTGTGTGCAAATATTACGACAAAATATTTTTTTTTCTGACAGCCTACAAGCGAGCACTGGTGCAAATGATCTTCGTATCAATACCTCTTCTGTGCATAACCCTTTGCTACAAGTGTGCTTTGTTGCGGATTTACAGTTTGGTCTTCTCCTTTTTGTTTTTCCATAACCACTTTAGCATTTATTACTTTCTTGTCAAAGATTTTGTCAACGAGTACCCAGACTTGTAGTCTGTCAACTGATGAAGTTCTTCCTGCATTGCTTCTTATCCATGCAAGAAATCAAGCCATTGCTTCTTTAATGTGTTTTTTTGGTTTACAAATAACTACACGGGTGAGTGGAACATTCACATTTCAAGATCTGTTGCAGTTGGTTGTCTTGTTTGCACTGGTTGGATGGATTTCTTCAACTTGAGTTATCGGGTGTTCTTTTGTCCCATCGGTATCAGAATTTTAAGGTTGATTGTGGTTATGCACATTTGAATTACCAATATTACGTGAGGAATACTCAGCATGTTCGTGTACCCGTATACAGAAAGGATTGGTAAATTCTGCTTGATGATCGTTGTTTTCCTCAGCATGAACATTTGTTGGAGTTGTGGTTCTGATGGAGGTTGAATATGCGTTAAAGGTAGTGTGTCTGGTGAGCAGATTTTTTCGGTGGGAGGAAGAAGGATTTGGTTGACTAGAGATGTCTCATCATTGAAAAATTCATATACAAAGGCCAAAAAGAAGATTAACTCCTGTTGGTGGTGAATGTTGTATCTGCTAAAAGGAGAAACATTTTGTATTCTGGTGCGGGTCAGGGTTTGTCATAATCTGACGCCTTTTGTCGTTGGGTGAACGAGGCCTGAAGTGTTCATTAGCATCAGTCGTCTTTGCATCTCTTTGATCTAATTCATAATCTGAGATGGGATGGATTCAACTTTCAACCTTGTTCTCTTGTTGTAGAACGATTTCCTTTGACTGAGTGAGTTTCCTACCTAAATGCTTGTATCCCTTTTTTTCTTTCTTCTTATCTAAATTTTCACTATCTCTTGTTAAGTAACACGTGCAACCAAAGATGTGAAGGTGTTTAATTGAAGGTTTTCTGTCATTAATGATGTGATATGCCGTTTTCTCATGTGTTGGGATTATGATTGATCTGTTTTGAGTATAGCATGCGGTTACAATTGCTTCAGCCTAAGAATTTAAAGGAAGTTTAGAAGCCGAAGCATCGTTCGAGCACGCACTCACATGAGAGTGAAGATTTCATCTTTCGACAAAGTCATTTTGCTTCAGGTGTTTCAAAGGAGGAGAAGTTTGATGTTCAATTCCTTGTTCTTTAAAGAATGTATTAAGTGTCTTGTTAAAGAACTCAGTGCCTCTGTCAGTGCGAACAGAAATTACTAGGGCTTTAAGATTTCTTTGGATCATTATGAGAAAATCTTTTAAAACTTCTGGTGTTTATCCTTGGAACATTAAATATAGAGAGGTCAAGTGTATCTGGAGTAGTCGTCGACGATACCAGATATATTTCTTCCCATTTATGCTTGCACCCGACATTGGACCACATATGTACATATAAAGCAAATTTTACCGTCCTTGAACATGGTTATGTCTTTGACTTGAATGAACTTTCATTTTTCTTTTAATCATTTCACAAGAGGAACATAGTTGATCCTTGACTACTTCAGTTTTGGTAAACCAATCACAACATCCTTCTTTGAAAGCAAGTGATGTAGTCGAGTTGATTTGAGAAAGTCTCGATGCCATACCACGCTTGAGTTGGTGATGCTTTAGCCATGATGACTGATTAGAGTTGATGAAGTTGGTTCTTGAAGAGAAGTTGTATAACAATACCAAGATTTTCATTAAAATGCAAAAACTTATTATCACAATTGTATGGGGTAATTTTTCGCTTTATTACATTTCATATTTATCTCAGTTATGTCTAATTATAAGTAGACGAGCTCACCAACCTATCTATGGACAATTTCTATTCTTCAATATGCAAACAAATATATATAAAATATCATGTCTATATACATATTTATATTTATTAATAAAGGTACAATATTCAAAAATATACCATTTGCAAATCATTACAAAAACGGGCTTTAAACATTTTCGGTTGCTAAAACCCTATTTCATGGAAGGGTTAACTCCTTAAGTGAATGCACAAGCTACCAAAGTATATGTACAAGTAATATGATATCTCATTTAAAATATAAAATCTCTTCAAAGTCAAAGTACAAATCTCTAAAAGCTCAATGTACAAGTCATTAAGCATGATTCCTAAAATTAGACGTTTCTACTCGTTTCTCATTCTTATTTCTTCCACACCACTTAACAAGCTAATTTACTCATTTTAAAATGTATAAACCCTAAATTTTCTATTTCAAAAGTTTCATACTACTTTTTACACTGAAAAACCCTATTACGTAAATCCAAAACCTAAAAACCGAATCTAGTTTCTAAACTGAGACTGTTTATTGCTTTTATCCATTGTATAACCCATACCAACACTTAATAAGTTGTTATAACTTATGTTACAATCATATCAATCTATTCCATCATTATTTCATCATTATTTCAATCATTTTACTTCCTTGTAAGTAAAACATATCCTAGTATACCCTAATGTACTAATTGGTTTTTTCCCATTTTTATACCCGTTTACTTGTTTTAACCATGTTAATCCCAAAATATCCAACCAAAGGGCCATTATAAACTCAGTAAATGAGTTTAACATTTCTTATCTATTCATGTTACTTGGTAATGTACAAGAATTCACATAGCCTTGAATACCTTATACGAATACAGAAATCCCTAATTTTGCTCTTATATTGTGACTTTGACCCGTTTTCTCTATTTCTAACCATTTATAACTTAAACAACGACCAAACTTCCATTAAAATACTTTGATATAAGCATTAGGTATTTGTATTACATCATTCAATATTCATGAGTATGCATAATATATGCCAAGAAAGCCAAGAAACCCTAAATGAGCCCTAGTTGAACCCGTACTCCCATTTCTTCAATTCTAATCCGTTTTAACCCAAACGAATTGCTAATATTTGCTAATTACTTTAATCCCAGACCTTAACAACCTATTTCATCATTAATTAATCATTTATAACACAATGTACCTTGTTAAAACCTTTGGTAAGAACACGTAGAACCCAAAATATTACACGGGTTTGCTTATATGGACCATTTAAACCCCTCTAAAATTGCTACCTGTACAATGGACACCTCAAGTTCTTTCTTGAAAACCACTAAGCAGCTTACACTCCTTCTTTTTTTTTTTCTACACAGATATCTTCCATTTATATTGTTTAAAATTGCACATGATCTTCTTGTTTCTTCTAGTATAAGCCGCGTCATCACATGGGGTAAACACCTCATCAAAGCTAGTTTCTAGCTTAGCCAACCACATAATACCTCTTCCTCATCACCCTTATAGACTCTTATTTGTTCCCATCTCAGATTGAAAGCTTTCCTTGAAGCTTAAGGGTCCTTTACCTATAAATAGCAACCTAAACCATTCATTTTTCTTCATCCCCCACTCTCTTATCTCATACCCATTAATAGAAGCATTCCGTGCTCTAAATAGATCCTAAAGTGATCTTACAGAAGGCTCAAGTATCAGAAGGGGGAAGCGGTAAGCAAAGAAACAAAGAAACGAAGGCCCGGGAGTCGTTACTCTAGCGTACGATGTGAAAGTCCCGATTTGGACCCGTTTCCCCTTTTTTTGCTCCTTGAAGTCTCAAAACCCAGTTTTGAATGTTCTACTTCTGCTCCTACACCCTTATAATGTTTCTTATGATCCTAAATTTACTCTTGTTAAAGTTTCATAACTCATTCATGCTCATTTTCCATTTGATCCAATATCGTTAACCCGAAACCCTAAATTTTGCGTTTTTCTTAAAAACCTAATGTTATAATTGATTAAATATTGTTATAATTCTATCCTAACATGCTTAATAATGTTAATATAACCACTTTATGTGAATGAAGGGAATTTGAACTTAAACCACGCGTTTACATTTGAAACCCTAATTTGACGTTTTACTTCTAGCTGAACGAATTGTTAAATTAAACTTGTGTTTTGTTAAAACTTAAATATTTTAGTTTATTATAATTATAATGTCTACATTAATGTTAAATTTATCTTGCATGAACAATTTGGAACATGTTTTTTTAATTATTAATCCATGACAAGGGGTATATATAGTTAAACTTTCTGAAACTTTATACATAAAGGGGCTGATATGTCATTTTATCAAAGTTTATAATACTATAGGGGTATATTATGTCACTTTTCAGTCCAATATTTACTTGGTTATCAAAAATGTGATAGGACTAAGTCGTAAAAATGCCAAACCCCGGGGTCTACTTAAAAGTTTTTAAATAACCCAGGTGTCTAAAATGTAACATTTGAAAAAGTATAAAACACATTCAAACATTACTCAGACATAACTTTATATAAAACGCTTGACGTGCTTAACATTGCCTGATATTAAATTTAAAACGCTTAAAACCGTATCAATCGGTAGCTATATTGTTACAAAGTACTTAGGTGCTTTTCATTTTAAGAGGTTTCATCTTGGTTATTTACGTTCTGATGAGTTGTTGGGTTTTCATTTTTAAGTGCCTAGCTCCTCAATGTTTACTGAATGACTTTGAATTATGTGGCCCGAACGGTGACTTCACAATAATTACAAACTCTTCTAATCAAACTCATAACTTCTAAAGTACAATCTTCCTAAGACTTGACATATTCTACTCAGGTTGTGTGACGTGGCTGTCTATTATCATTTTGCTATATCAACCTTCCCTGGTTAAGATTGTGATAAGGTCGTCAGCTTTCATTTTGGCATATTTATTACATCTACATTTAACGGTGAAGTTCACTAACTCGCGTGTACTTATTTTTTATGTTTTATAAACCCGCGAGAGGGATACATGCTTGTTACAAACTCTTTTAAATACTCATTTATCTTATAACATGTGATTACTTTTCAAAGACATAATGAATCATATCGTACATATCTTATAAACCGTGACACCTACTATAAAATCATGAATACAAGTGTTATGCTAAAACTATATGCTATCCTGATATATTATTGCCTAGGTACATGGAAATATCTATTTGGGTAGTATCTCCCAATATCTCTTTAATATCTCTTTGGGTAGTATCTCCCAATATTTATTTGGGTAATATCTCCCAATATCTCTTAAATATCTCTTTGGGTAATATCTCCCAATGTCTCTTTGGGTAGTATCTCCCAATATCTCTTTAATATCTCTTTATCTCTTTTTTTAGTGATCATGAGTTTAGGGGGATATACTTTTCACTATGACAATAATGTTCTGATAACAATTATTCCTGCAATAACCTAAATTTCTAATTATGATAACTTATATTTAACTATACATTTACAACAAACCTATGAATTTCACTCAACCTTTGTGTTGACTTTTTAGCATGTTTATCTCAGGTTATTGAGCAATATACGGCACGGAGTGGCATGGACTCGAAGATGGCTAAAACTTGTTATCATTCACATTTTATGTTTCTAGATTTTGGGACCTGCCTTTGTAAAACTCTGATTTGAAATGAATGATAACATATCTTTTGAATAAACGTCTCTTTTGGGTCGTTTTCTATGATTATGATTGTTGTTTCCATGAAGTAATACCCCAGATTAGCTTCCGCTGCTATATGTAAAAATGGGGGTGTTACAGATTGGTATCAGCGCCATGGTTATAGAGAACAAGGTCAAAACCTTAACTATAACCACATTTCTTTTCTAGCCATCAAAGTCCTCCGTGCCACTACATTCCGGATCAATATGTAAAGATACATAACTATTATACTATATTATGTTATTTACAAACTAGGTTATTATCAGAACGATGTCTTCTCCCAACCACTCTACTTCCAATATTGAGGATGCTTTTTCCTCTATGAATATTCTTAACTATACTTCGGTCTCATCGGATTATTTCTCAGCTTCATCAGGAAGCAATTCTTTTAACTCTTCGGAAAACTCTAACGATAATATGATTCCACCGGTATTCTCATCTTTCTACAATAATACTTATTTGAAGGACGTACAAGCAATTTATGCTAAGGAATTACCTATTTCATCACCAGATCCTATTACTCCACCAGCTATTTTGACTCCATCTCCGGTATTACCACCATCATTACTATTTGATCCTCGATATTTCTTTGTTCCTGAAGAACTATTACCACCTAAGAAGCGAATCTGTTCCTCATCTTCTTCCTCAACTACGTTATCTAATTCATCTCGGAATCAAACTTGTAATTTGGTATCACCATCCTTCTCAGTTTATACTTCTACCCCACCTCAAGTATTTGAAATAGGAAAATGTTCAGATAAGATGTATCTGAAACATCATGAGAAACAAGTTGAAGATATCTTGAATTATTTAGATGAACTCCATCTTCACCGCATTAAGAGAATGGAAGAAGAACGTACTAATGGTAACGAACTAAAGACCGAACTTAAGAAAATCCGTACTCAGATTATCAAACTTCAAAAGAAGCA
>BQNB010167963.1:0-11153 GCA_026074375.1 Tanacetum coccineum
TTATTTGTGTGAAAACTTCTCCCCAAACTTCAATCCAGGGTATGGAGCCGCATCGTTCGGTATGGCGTGCTTACCCGGGGTCACCACGCCCGGGGAAACGAATAAGCAAAAGGGAGGTGGCCTCTCGGCCCCTCCCCCGTCCCGAAGGGACTCATTAAGCTTAGTTCAATCAATGCCGTCTTGTCTATCTTGACTTGCAGCTCCTAAGACGCTGTCATCTCGTTGAACCTCAACCTATGCATCATCATTCATAGTTGACTATCACAACGCTTTGGACCCTTATTTTTCGCAGCAGCTCTCGCTTTAAAGTGAGGTTTTTTAATAAAGAAAAAAATTAAGTGTAATGATTAGTTTGAAGGGGGTCCACCAAAATTACAAACTCACACTATGTGAGTTGCTCACCATAAGCACATAAAAAGCGTCCAAACTCATCGAGCTAATGGCAAATTGAATAAAATTAACTAGCACAAGTAAATATAATATGTACCTGAACATTGGGGTTCTTACTGAGCTCATAAGCACAAGACAAACCAGCAGAACCAGCACCACAAATAAACACATTAAGTTCCCAGTATCAGACATGTAAAAAATGTTGTAATTTGACCCACATTCAATGAGTACCGACAGGAGGCCAAAGAGCAAATTTGGAGTAGAATCAAAGTGACAGAAATACATTCCACCAGGTAAACAAGTCATGTCTTCATATACATAAACCACCACTATACGAACAAAACCCGGCTATATCTAGCCAAGACCCGACTAGACCCGGCTATATTCGGCCAAGACCCGGCTTTATCCGGTTAGATCCGGCCAAGACCCGGCCAAGGCTATTCCGCCAAGACCCGTGTTAGCCTTAAAATATGTCGGCTAATACGGAATTACATTAGTTTACATTAGCCGGACACGCAGGGACTAGATATGTCAAGTGTAGTAAGTTGATCGTGTCCCGGGCTATATATATCCCCTCCATACTTCCATGGAGGGAGAGAGGATAACATTTGTCTCATATAGTGTGTGTGTTTCTCTCTCTAGAAAACACACACACTCTTTCCTTTCTCTCTCTAATAAAATGGCAACTTATTATTTCTATCCTCCTCGACCTCCGGATCATAGTTTTAGTGTGAATCTTTATGGTTAACAATTGGTGTATTTTATCATTTGTTTGTTGTCACTGTTACTATTCATACCCCGGTTACTCAATTGACCCACAGTAGGATCAGTTGGTCAAGTTCCCATTATTAATCACGTAAAAAATGTTGTAAAATATTCTGGTAACTAAATCTGCCAAATGTGGAAATTGACCCACATTAAGCTTTAAGGATAGATCCTTCAGTTTTTATTTGGTATTCATTCAATCAGTACGTCACGAGGGGCCAAAAGAGCAAACTTGGAGTAGTTTCATTCAAACTGTTTTCTCTATGCATATCTACTTCCTTCACACACTGGTTTTAATTGCAGAATACTGTTCTCCACTGGATAATGTCTGCTGAACCGATTAAGAAATCCAGTTCTAGTCCATGTATACTGTTTGATCCGGCTTGCAATCAATGCCCACTTGACACGAGGCCAAGAGCATAATTGGTGTAGTTTCTTCAATCAGAGGACATTACTATAACCCCCTTCATGACTTTTATACCGGCATTATCTGGTTTATCTATTTCCTTAAGTATAACTGAACAATAATTGAGCCACATGATGCCAACCAAAATATTCCATTTTCAAATCAGTTACTGGTACTATTTCTTTTTCTCATTTACTCGATCAGGGGGACACGTTTGGTAAGAGAATTTTGAGATATTTGAATGGAAGCATAGAATTGATTTCTTGAATGAAATCCAGTAAGAAGTTTATTGAATTCACAGGTTTGGTAGCGTGATAAAAAATAATATTCTATGCATTCTTGTTTTTCTTTTAAAAATTATTTAAATAGAAAATAATAAATAAACAAATACTATAATATAAGACAAAATATTATTTTTTATAATATTTAATACTATTAATAAAAATAATTAATTATTTAATATAAATAATATTTATATTAATTAAATAATTTAAATATTAAATTATATGTAATTATAATATATAATATAAGTTATTCTTTATTTATTATAATTAATAATAATTTATTAATAATAATATTATTAAATTAATTATATTAATATTGATTATTTATAATATTTTATTATTTATAATAAGTAATAATATTAAATATTATAATAATTAAATTAACTATTTGTATTAATAATTTGCAAACATGTCTTATTTGGATTTTGCGGATATTCAACTTGGAAACCAGTCATATAGGTAGTGGCAAGATTGTTTTTGTATCTTCCCATCTATATCTATAAACAATTACATTTGCAAAACTTTTATGAAAAATGAATGCTGTGACGCGGCTTATGAATAATTTCACTTATCCGGAGCTCTTTTATTTTCCATTTCAATAGCTCATTCTTCACTCTCTTCCAAATGTGGCATAAATTGTCTCTTACTGTTTGACCATCCTAAATACAATAGCACACAGATGCCATATGATTTCAATTTCTCTTCTACTGTTTATGATCAACAATGCAACAATTCCAAGTGATATCCCACATTCATGTCAGGTAATACAGTTGCCGGTACAGCAATGGGAATTTGACATTGAAGGACATAATCAGACCAATATATTTTCTTTTCTCTATTCTTACTTTACTATTTCATTTAACTTCTGTCCTCGGTGTCAAAAAGAGGGCAGCCAGTGTCATCTACATGATGGAAATTACCAGTGTTTAGACGCCAAAAAGGGTATTTATTTCCTGACTATATTATGGCAGATTTTAGGGATTGAGTCCTCAGGTAGTAACTTATTTTTTCGATAATGTTTTGATTAATATGATTTTTTGGGCCCATGTTGTTACCCCTTAGTCTATCTAAAAACCTTCCTAGGCCATATTATCTATACGTTATTTATATATTTCTCTATAGTTGAAGCAAAACAAACATTTCTGACATGGTATTTTGAATTATTCCCAGTAGCAGCAGCAAGAAATTTAGCATGGGTGAAACTTGTGTTAGGTAATTTATAATCAGCATCACTTTTTGTTGCCTTAAACCCACTATTTCACTTTATATAATGAACCACGAATGATACACTTTTAGTTTCGCCCCTTTAAAATTATCATGAGTTTTCATTGTATTTGTAAGAGAGAACCTGGGAGGGTTGCTGCCTCTTGCCGGGCTTCTGTTTTGTCGTGGTGGGGACAGCTCAGAATACTGCCTACAATTTGGATATCTGCTATAAATCAATTTTTTTATAAGGTAACTATTAGCAACTAAAAATATAAAAACGCATAACAGTAAATTCATTCTTTTAGCCTTTTTCCCAAGCAAAAATATACCCAATAAAAAAATCAGCATCAAAACAGTCGACAACCCTTTATAATAACCTTTTCCGCATACGAAAATGATACAAAATCTTAAAACCCTTGTAAAACGTCACTGTCCTATAACATATCAGCTCTATTGTGGTTGACCATCACATTTCAAATTGCATTAAACAAATTGTTATATAATCTCAAGTTGCATGTATAACTACTCACCTTTCAATGTCCATCTTCCAGGACATGCTAGTGTTTTCGCTTGATATGTCACTTGTGTTGAAAAGCATTTTTGGTGTTAAAAATCTTTCCATGGGAAAATGAAATTATAACCAAATTTTTTGTCTGACATTTTCGATGAACCTATGCAATCGTGGCTGCGTTGAAGAAGCCTTGATTATTATATCACCTATATAAACACAAAGTTGTAAGTTAAACATTTCATCAAACACATTATATGCATAGTTCAAAATGTTAATCACACAAAAAACCCAAAGATCCAAACTTTAATAAATCCCGATTCACCAATATAGTAAATTAGGTCTTAAAACCACACTTTAAACATTAATCTTCTCCAATTCCACCACCGTAGTTCGCCCGACAGAACGATTTAGGGATATGTAAATATTTATTGATTTGGGGATTCGGTGAAGATAACAAGGAAGAAGATATGTGGGATTTGGTAGTATACAACTTTGTGGGAGAGAAGAAACACATAGCAAAAAAGGGGGGCACGTGGAAGGTAGACCCAAAGAAACGGCATTTAATGCTGCCGGGCAACAATCCTGCTCTTTAGTATAAAGGGATTAATATTGTTATGATAACGAGACAAAATGGGTTTATGCAAAGGAAGTTCACTCTTGACTATTTTTCGTTTGCCGAAGTAATCTTCGTTTTATGAAAACACAAAAAGATACCGAAATAAATACCGCTAGTTATTAAATGAAAACACGAAGAGAGAGATGCAACCGAAAAATATATTTTTATTAAAATTTAAACATTTTATTTTGTAAAATTAGTTGATTAAATTGCTGTCTTGTATAAATATGAAATATCATTTTGTGAGTATGACTTGCTTTTTATTATTATTGTGACATGATTTTTAGTATATAGATAAATATAATTTACATATGTATTATTAGAGTTGAGATCAATGAAGATTTAATATTTATCAAAGATTCAATGGAACCAATCATAACCACTCATTTTTTATTAAATTAAAAAAAACTCACTTTTTACCTTTTTTTTTTAATTAAAATATCTTACAAACGGTAAATCTTCTCCAATAATAGAGATACTTGCTTGTTTAAAAGTCATCATGAAAACAATAATAGAGATACTTACTTGTTTCAATTTAAAAAAACCAAACTTTAAACATTAATCTTCTCCAATTCCACCACCTATTTGTATGTCGCACCGACAGAAAGGATGTTAGGGATATGTAAATAATATATTGAATTGGGGATTCGGTGAAGATCATGAAGAAGAGAGTGGGATTTGCTAGTATCGAACAGAGTGGGGAGAGATGGTGAAGGAAGAAGAGAACACATAGCAAAAAGAGGGAAACGGCATTCAATGCATTTAATGCTGGCTCGCCTCGGGGGCTCTTTAGTATAAAGGAGTAATTGTTATGATAAAAAGTTTGCGGTGAGTCACACTTGACTATATTTCACGTTTTCCGAATGTAATCTGTCAGTTTAAATGAAAACACTAAAAAGTTTCGAAAATATAATTCCGCTCATTTTTTTATGAAAACACGGACCGAAAAGAATTTTTTATTAAATTTAAACATTTTATTTTGTAAAATTAGTTGATTAAATTGTTGTCTTGTATAAATATGAAATATCATTTTGTGAGTATGACTTGCTTTTTATTATTATTGTGACATGATTTTTAGTATATAGATAAATATAATTTACATATGTATTATTAGAGTTGAGATCAATAGAAGATTTAAAAATTATCAATATCCAATGGGAGCCAATCAAAACAAGCTCTTTTTTATTAAATTAAAAAAAAATCACTTTTCACCTCTTTTTTAAAATTAAAATATCTTGCAAACGGTAAATCATTAAAGGAAAAAAATACACCACCGCGACGAGAATTAAATCGTCTTTCTAACGAGGAGCACTTTGATATACTTTCGACGAACTTTTTTTTCGATTTTATTTTTTTGTCACGTCTGAAAAAAATCATATGTGATTTGTATCACAATCACATGTGATTTCATAAAATCATATGTGATTTGTGATACAAATCACATGTGATTTTTCAAGACGTGACTGAAAAATAAAATTGAAAAAAAAGTTCGTCGAAAGTATATATCAAAGTGCCCCTCTATAGAAAGATGATTTAATTCTCGTCGCGATGGTATGTTTCGTTTTGCGTAACGATTAACGGTTTGTGAGATATTTAATTTTTAAAAATGAGGTGGAAAGTGGGTTTTTTTTAATATGTATTTTTTATAGCCATTGGATCATATATAAATGAAGGGTGAAGATGAAGTCTTTAGATCTATGCTAAAAAGGTGATCTTTATTGAACCTTTGCCTGTATTATTATGTGCAAGTTCCGTACTTTTTCTTTGTGATAAAAAAAGCCAGCTTGACATATGTATAGCGAAAATTACCAAAATGATCCATCGTAAAACGTGTTTTTCTGCAGTGACTCGGCAGACTTTTTTTTCTAAATTAACCTTCTAAATCGCGTCATATGAAAAGTGATTTTGTCGAATAAGACGTGTTGATGTGTGGTTTAAAGTTGCAATTCACGAAAAAATAAGTTGCCACATAGGATGATCACTCCATATGAAGAGTGATTTACTTTTAGTTTCAAAAACAACCTTAAACTTTTTGATATTTATAACTTTTTGATATAACAAACTTTATTCGTCAAATATTTAACAAATATCTAGCGCATTCGTTAATAAAAAAAATATCATTGCGAAGAGCTCTAAATTACGAACAAAACGAGCCCAATATTGATATGCTTTTGACATATCTATGATTTTATAAAAAATGTTAAAGTTTGATATATATTTATAAGGGAGAATTTCATCTATATCCTTTGAAAACTTCGTAATTACGCCAATATCCTTTTAAAATTTATAATTACGTCAATATCCTTTCAAAACTTGAAAATACTCATATATACCTAAAAGCACAGTCAAATTAATAATTATTTAGTTTTTATTTTTATAATTCATCTTAATCATTCATTAATAGTGTAAATTACATTTGTATCCCTTTTCTCCTTCTACTACTCACGATTGAACACTACAATTGGGTTCTTACGAATTAATCTTGAAACAAGTTTTTATTTTTTCTTGTAAAAACTATCTTTATGGAGATGAGCAATGCTAAATCCACAAAATTCTTACAAAAATATATCCACAAAATGATTTGTCAATTAAGCATGGAGGGTAAAAAGGTAAAATGAAATATTATGAAGCAATGTGATTGGACCAAAGCTATTGCCAAGTCATTATGTGGATTATTTTTTGTAAACTCTTTGTGAGTGGAGCTCTTCGCAACGGTATTTTTTTTATTAACGACTGCGCTAGATATTTGTTAAATATATGATGAATAAAGTTTGTTATATAAAAAAATTGTAAATATCAAAAAGTTTAGGGTAGTTTTTGTAAAAACGCAAACATATATATTTATATATTAAACTTTAACTTTTTTTATAAAATCATATGTACGTCAAAAGCATATCAATATTTGGCTCGTTTTGTTCGTAATTTAGAAATTTTCGCAACGGTATTTTTTATTAACGAATGCGCTAGATATTTGGTAAATATTTGACGAACAAAGTTTGTTATATCAAAAAGTTTAGGGTTGTTTTTGTAAAAACGAAAACATATATATATTTATATATCAAACTTTAACATTTTTTATAAAATCGTAGGTACGTCAAAAACATATCAATATTTGGCTCGTTTTGTTCGTAATTTAGAAATTTTCGCAACGGTATTTTTTATTAACGAATGCGCTAGATATTTGGTAAATATTTGACGAACAAAGTTTGTTATATCAAAAAGTTGTAAATATCAAAAAGTTTAGAGTTGTTTTTGTAAAAACGAAAACATATATATTTATATATAAAACTTTAACATTTTTTATAAAATCGTAGGTACGTCAAAAGCATATCAATATTGGGTTCGTTTTGTTCGTAATTTAGAGCTCTTCGCAACGGTATTCTTTTATTAACGAATGCGCTAGATGTTTGTTAAATATTTGACGAATACAGTTTGTTATATCAAAAAGTTGTAAATATCAAAAAGTTTAGGGTTGTTTTTGAAACTAAAAGTAAATCACTCTTCATATGAAGTGATCATCATATGTGGCACCTTCTTTTTTTCGTGAATTGCAACTTTAAACCACGCATCGACACGTGTTATTCGACAAAATCACTCTTCATATGGAGCGATTTAGAAGGTTAATTTCGAAAAAAAAGTCTGAAAACACGTTTTACGATAGGTCATTTTGGTAATTTTCGCATATGTATATTTGTGAAAGGACATATGAGAACACTATGGTCAAATAAGGGGTAAATCATAAATGAAATATGTTATAATAATCAACGTAGGTCCAATTTAAAAATATGTTATAACAGCCCACAAATAAATCATTAGCTCAAAGCTATTTTGGCATTTAGTGATGATGTTATAGATAAATTAGTTGTACCACATTACCATTACTATATATAATATTTCCTGGTGAAACGTCGTCGTTTCCGCACCTGGCCGAAAACGACAGCCCAAACACAAAAGTCGGCCCAATGAGTTAAAAAATTACAAAAATACCCTAACACTATGCGATAAATTATGAAAATTACTTTCAACTTTTAGCTATTTACAACTTCTTTATAAAATAAACTTTATTTATCAAATATGTAACACATATCTACCGATCCATTCAGTAAAAAAAATAAGAGCAAAAAAATCTCCGAATTGCGAACAAAACGAGCCCAATATTGCAATGTTTCTAACATACGTACGATTTTATAACAAATGTTGAAGTTTAATAATATATATATTTTTAAAACTTTTAAAACACACCCCTAAACTATCTAATAAGTTTAAAATAAACGACATGGGTCAATGACATACAATTCTATAAAAGATTAAATTATATAAATAACCCTATACTTTTTTGGCATTTACGACTATTTTATTTAACAAACTTTAAATATTTAACAAATATCCGGCCTCTTCTTTGATAAAAAATATACCGATGAGTCGGTCTGTACATTACGAACAAAATAAGCCCATTATTGATATCTTTCGAGATATGTACGATTTTATAAAAGAACATTGAAGTTTAATAAGCATTTTAAAAAAAATTACGAACTTTCACAAAACCCCAACATATATAAAAGAAGTTATAAAGTTACCATCGAAAACCCTCCAACTTTAAAATATACCCTTCCGCTTTAAAATATATCACAGCGACAACCCATGATATATAACGTGACATTAAATAAATATAAAACCCTTCACCTTAAAAAACGCAAAAAAATCCAACACAAAAGACTTTCAAGTTTTTGAACACCATTCATTCAATCCCGCTACGAAAGGCTCTTCCTCAGCAACATCTTGCGGAAACCAAATTCGCATACGATCGTGTAAACAATGAGATTCAGCTGATGTACCAAGTATTTCTAACATATGAAATCTGTCATTGAAACAAATATAAAGAAACTAATTTGGTTATGTAAATGAAATGGTCACAAATATATCTTAAATAAACTAAACCAGATAATAATTAGCCGCCTGTAATACTCCCCAACACTCCGTGCAGGTTTTCATCTCATTAGATATAAACAAACAAATAAGCCCCTTAACTAGAAAATTCCCATGAAAGGGCACTCAACCATTAAAAAAATTATGTTAAAAACATAACTAAAAAAATCACAAGCTCGACAAATAAATAAATAAGGCTTCGCAGCAATGCGCGGGCATCATATTTCTTGTTTTTATTATTTAGTGTATGTGAAATAAAGTTTAGGTATTTAAAAAGAACATGAAGTAGCTAGTAAAACAAATAAATTTAGTATTATGATGAGTTAAGAAATGGTAAATTCCTTCACCCACCACCGAAACAACCAATTGTAAAGTAAGCACGATATTTTTATTTCTTTGAGCCACACAAAGTAAACCAGAGAATGTCAAAATTTTTATTCTCTCAAAACATCTTTCATCAACACAAACACACACAACCAATTTTTTTAAAACCAATTTTAAATTGACCCGGTCGAGTCACTTGGTCACGGTTTAAACGGTTTTTCAGTCAAAACCAGCTTTCGATCACTCGACCGGTTCACGGTTCAACCCGCCTAGTCAACTCGGGTTTTAAAACTCTAGACACAACAGCTTTCATAATGTAGAAAAGTCATTTGTCATATAAATTTATTGGGAAAAAAGAAGGTAATTAAATGTTATCATGTCACGTTTGGACTGCACTACTAAAGAATTGATCAGAACAACGACTACCATTTCTAAACGATGGAAAAATGTCCATACTTCGATATCTTGAATTACTCGTAAAAACTATGATGATTTAAGGAGCTCAATTTCAGCTCAATCGATAGTTTAAATTTGGTGAACTTAAGTAAAATCAATCGATGGTTTAAATTTAGTGAACTTAAGTAAAATCCATAAAAGGGACCGACTTGGTACCTATGTTAATTCTAAATTTAGTGAACTTAAGTAAAATCCATAAAAGGGACCGACTTGGTACCTGTTGGGATCAAAAGACTTCATAGAGTTTCTACTGCTCAGGTATATATTAGTACTGTCAAGTTAACTTAGTACTGCTCAGTAGTTTTACTAAAAATTATACTTAGTTAATATTGGTAGTATAATGTTACTACTGCTAGTTACTACTGTTAGTGTAAAGTTACTACTGTTAGTAGAAGTTAAGACTGTTCAGAGTTGAAGACAAAGCATTACTGCTGCTAGTACAAAAGTTAGTACTGCTAGTATAGAAGTTACAACTGTTAGTGTAACTTAGTACTGCTAGAATAAACATAGTACTGCTGATGGAGAATGAAGAAATATTCTAAGTAGTTAATACTGAATGTGTTCAGTTTGTGCTGCTGAGTTGTCTTTAATAAAGATAATGCTGCTAGTTCAAGAGTTGCAACTACTGATAAAGTTACAACTGCTGGAAATATTATGCTAACAGAGATAAAATCAAAGACATATCAGAGAAGAGATAAAGATTGAGTAGAGAACAAGAATACTTACGAAGATAAGTATTAGTTATTTGTAAAGAAGATATGTATAACTTATTTTTTTAGAAGATTACGTTTTCTTATACAAAAGATCATGATAAGTTAGGAAAGTATTTTAAGCCTTGTAGGACTCCTTGGTGTATAAAAGGAGGTCATATGGTATAGAATGAGATGTATCAAATACATAGAATTGTCATAGCTTCAAGGTTGTAAACTCTAACACTATCAAAGAGTGTTCGTATTAATATATTGAAGCTTATTGTTTTGGTTATATTCATTGTTATTCATTACTGTTTCATTGTTCATACTTCTTAGTGATATAAACTAGATTTCGCATAGTTTATATCATTCACTCAAAGTTTCATTCTTAGTACTTTTGGATTTATCCAAGGATACTAAACCTTATATCAAGCTAAGGAGTTAAAGATCTATTCATTGGGATCCACAAATAGTATCAGAGCTTGTGTTGACAAGATGGAGTGTTAGCCTTAAAATATGGTGACATATCGGAATTACATTAGTTTTCATTAGGCAAGAACTACAGGGACTATAACTG
>BQNB010167969.1:0-13937 GCA_026074375.1 Tanacetum coccineum
GTTTTGACCCGTTCTTTATATCTTTCTAGCTCAGCGGTTACTGATTCATTATTTTGTTCCTTATTAGCCTTTTCCTAATTATTTACATTATTAATCATTTGTTCTGACATTTGTTCAATCACAGATAAGATCATTGAATCTTGTTGTGCCTGCAAATTAGTATCTTGAACATTTGCTTGTTGTGTTTCTTGCAAATATTAAGAGTACGAAATGATATTGCTATCACTTGTTATCTCATTATCTGTAACATCCACAACTGGTGTTTGTTCAAAGTCCTGCATTGCATGCACACTTTGATTTTCATATCATTAAGATAGGTTTTAGAATAGGGTACCTCTAAAATAACGTTAGAACCATAGTTGGAAATATTGGCCATGAGAACCACTTTTACATTCGAGACATCATCACAGTCAGAATCATAAGTATCAAGATCCTCAGTCTGAAAAGCAGCATTGTTTGGAATGATTCTCTGAACAGCTTGACCATCTAGAACCCCTGGATCTGCAAGAAATGCGTGTTTCTCTTCATCCAAAATTTGTCCAGCTTCCTAAGCTTCAGCTAACATTGCTTTATCCTTATACCATGCTAGATTCCTTGGTCGCTTAGGCTGAGTGCATTGCCTAGCCATATGTCCTTCACTTTGACAGTTGTAGCATTTAACAACCCTTGCCTGTCCACTTGCAATGTTTCCCTTGGAACTAGTAGCATTACTCTTATAACTAGTACCAGAATAACTTTGACCTTGTCTCCCTTAAACTTGTTGCACTGTGACCCTGCCATCTTAAATAGTGGCTTGGTTTCTTGGATTCGATGAAGTTCTAAGTTGATTATTGGTTGAGGGGAACCTTGAGGAAGCTACAGTTGTTAGAAAAGCCATTGTCTTGTTGAGACATGCAATTAGATCATCTCTTAGAGAGAATACCGAAACAGCAAGACCTGAGTCCACAAGAGGTAACTCAGTCATCAGTTGTGTTGAAACTTGAGGTAATTGATAAGCAATTTGTGGAACATAAGAGGTATGATGATTCATTTGAGACTGATATGGATATGACGGTTGAACTGATGAATGATTGAATTGAGGTTGTGATGGATAAGTCATGAGTAAATGATTGAATGGGATAGAATTGATCCATAACTGAGAATGGACAACTGTTGATGAATGGCTGAGGATTGTTGTATGAAGACTGATAAGTGTTGAAGTAGGGTGGTGTCATCTGCTGATTTGCAACAAATGCAAGCGGAACTTAATTGCGTTCACGCAGAAGACGGACTTCATATGCCATGGAGTCGTGTTTGTTCAAGATAAGCTTAAAGCTATCAAGAGATATGTAGTAGGAAAATCCTTTTAACAAGCTACATCCAAGTCACAAACTTACTCCATTCAGGTGGAAGACTATTTAAGAACTTGGTATTAACTTGAAACGCTTCCCATTTTCATGTTGTAAATGTTCATGTCATTAATCAGCTGAATAAATCTCAAGTAATACTTATGAATGATTCCCCTTTGTTGTGAGTAAACTTATTAAATGCATCATATAATTTACACTCTCTTTCCTGCTTAGTCAAAGAGGTACCTTGCATCAGTAATTGAACTCTCTCCCATAAATCCTTTGGCAACTCTGTGATGATTGACAAGTGAATAGATATCGGCTAGTAGACATTGAATAATGATATTGGTTGCCTTTATATCACAATCAGCTTAAATTTTCTCAGCAGCAGATAATTCAGCATATTTCTTTGTTCTGGTCACCCCATTCTCTTCAATAGTAGGCCAAATAAGTGGACCATTTTCAACTGATTTAAGTATCATTCTTCCGTGCTCTCTGTTTTGCATGTATAATTCCATTCTATTTTTCCATGAATCATACAGGTCCTTATCTAACATTGGTGGACGATTTTCAGCACCGGAGACTATCATGTACTCAGCAAGAGTATTCTTTTGTCCAAGTGGAATAATTGAATCCATTTTAATGTGATAAGATAAAAAAATGATCGTACAGTGATTGGAGGTTGTTGTGTTAAAGCGAGGTTTGATTAATGAAATTGAGTCTTTGAAATACACGGGATTTTACAATTCTTGATAAAACCGAGAAATTAAGTTATCACGGGATTTTACAAATCAAAGAACAATCGTGTAATTCACCTAATGAAGTGTATAGTTCTTACAAGTAAAGCATATAAATCACCCAAGCAACGCATATAAATCACTCAAGCAAAACGTATAAATCACCTTTGGAAAACTACGTATAAAATCACCTGTGTAAACACGTATAAATCGCCTGGAAAAAAACAACCGTATAGAAGGCGCCTTAACAAGAATATACGTAAAATCGCCTTGGAAATCAACGTATAAATTGCCTTAACAAATAAATGTATAAATCGTCTTCACAAACACGTATAAATCGCCCTTAGCAAAATACGTATAAATCGCCTGAAGAAATTCACGTATAAATCGCCTGAACAAAAACACGTATAATTTGCCTAACCAAATACGTATAATTCGCCTGACTAAAAACGTATAATTCGCCTGAACAAAAAACACGTATAATTCGCCTGAGCAAATACGTATAATTCGCCCTTAATGTATAATTTGCCCAATACACTTCAAAACTCAAAAATCAAAAATCCTAAAAAGACTCACTTTTGACGTTTTTACCCGATTTATTTTGTACTTCTTACCTATCTAAGACTATTAGAACCTTAAAAACACAAAATTTAACGTTTTTGACACGAAAAATTTAAAATTCAAGATTCTTGGTACAAAACCCTTTTTCTAACCAAAAAGACTTAAAAAGATGGAATTTTTGATGGTTTTTAAAGATTTTCTTGTACTTCAAGCCTAAACTAAGATAAATAAAAAAGAAAGTTAAATGATTTATGGTTTTTAAACCCTTAAAGGATGAAAATCTCTTGATAGGTTCGAACCAAAATACACGAGTAAAATGGTATAAAAAACGCACACAAAACCTTCACAAACACCTCCATGGCTCTTGATACCAATTGTAGAATATCTTAACATATATAGATGATGGATTCGTTTAGTTTTTTTAAGAGAGAAAGAGGTGGTTGGATGAAAACTTAGAGAGAGAAACAAAGAAAGAACAATTAGATTAAGTGTGTGAGAAAATGAACAACCAACACCCTCTCTATGTGTGGAGAGGGTATAAATACATCAAGTTTTAACCGACTATAGGCTTAGTCATGGGCTTTCCATGTGTCTTTGGCTTGGTTAGCTTACAAACATTACATATGATTAATCTACGAGCTACGACTATCTATATTAAAAGTGACCGATACTTTTTGTATTCCTAACACCATGGGATGGTGGCAGTAACAGAGCCAAAGAAATGCAGAAGGCTGTGCAGATTTCTGGTGCACTGACCGATGAGGCTGTTAGGAATGATCAATTAAGAAGGTTGAGAAAAGAGGAAATGTAGGGGAACCTAGCAATGATAAGAATGGTAGGGATGATAATAAGAGGACTAAGACTGGAAATGCTTTTGCTACAACCACAAACCTTGTAGGAAGAGAGAATACGGGTGCTTAGACCAAGTGTACCACCTGCAACTCCTACCATGCAACCGAAGGGCCTTGTCGCACATGCTTCAACTATGACCACCCATGTCATTTTGTAAAGGATTGTAGAGTTGTGCCTAGGAATGTAAACCCGGTAACTGTAAGGAACCCAGCACCTGCTCATGGAGCATGCTATGAATGTGGGAGTACCGACCATCTCAAACTGGCATGTCCTAGATTGAATAGAGCATAAGGACCGGGAGGAAACTATCCAAACCAAGTTGTTGCTAATAACGGGGGTCAGGGTCGTGGAAACCAAGGGAACCAAGCTAAGGGTAGGGCATTCATGTTAGGAGCAAAGGAAGCTCGCCAGGATCCAAACATTGTGACGGGTACGTTTACTTTAAACAATCATTTTTTCACTACCTTATTTGACTCTAATGCCGACTATAGCTTTGTTTCCACTACTTTTAAACCTATGTTAGGCATAGAGCCTAGTGAATTAGGATTCAGATATGAGATTGAGATAGCTAGCGGGCAGCTAGTAGAGATTGATAAAGTTATTAAGAGTTGCAAACTAGAAATTGAAGGTCATGTCTTTGACATTGATTTGATACCATTCAGGCATGTCGAGTTCATAGTAATGCCCTTTGGTCTGACTAACGCACCAACTGTATTCATGGATTTAATGAACAGAGTTTGTAGGCCTTATCTTGATAAGTTTGTGATAGTGTTTATAGACGATATCTTAATCTACTCTAAGACTCGGGAGGAGCATGTAGAACACCTAAGGTTAGTCTTGGAACTGCTCAAGAAGGAGAAATTGTATGCTAAGTTTTCTAAGTATGAATTCTGGCTAAGAGAAGTGCAATTTCTTGGGCATGTGATAAATGGTAATAGGATTTATGTAGACCCTAGTAAGATTGAAGCTGTTAAGATTGGAAAGCCCTAGAACTAACTGACTGAGTTCGTTTAATTCTAAGGATTGGCTAGATATTACTGTAGGTTCATTGAGAACTTTTCTAAGATAGCTAAGTCTCTTACTATCTTGACTAAAAAATGTAAGACTTTCGATTGGGGTGAGGAACAAGAATTGGCATTTCAAACTTTGAAGGATAAGTTGTGTAATGGCCCTGTTCTTAGCCTCCCCGATGGATCGAAAGACTTTGTGGTGTATTGTAATGCGTTCGGGTTAGGACTAGGCTGCGTGTTGATGCAGAGAGGTAAAGTGATAGCATATGCGTCAAGGCAATTGAAGATTCATGAAAAAAATTATACGACCCATGATTTGGAACTAGGAGAAATTATGTTTGCCCTTAAGATTTGAGAACAATAATTGTATGGGACCAAAAAAAGGGTTAGGGTCCCCCATCTAATATTGGATCATAAAGATCCTTCAGCATATCTTTAGTCAATTAGAGAATATGCGACAACGTCGCTGGATAGAGTTGTTTAGTGATTATGACTATGAGATTCGCTACCATCCTGGTAAGGCGAATGTGGTGGCTCATACCCTAAGTAGGAAGGAAAGAGTAAAGCCTAAGAGAATTAGAGCTATGAATATGACCCTTCAGTCGAGTATTAAGGATAGGATACTTGTGGCTCAGAAGGAGGCTGTGGATGAGTTTGGAGGATTGCAGAAAGGTTTGGACGAGATGATAGAACAGAGAAGTAATAGGACTTTATACTACTTGGATCGAATATGGGTGCCTTTGAAAGGTGATGTGAGAACCCTGATAATAGACGATGCCCATAAGTCGAAGTACTCTGTACACCAGAAGCTGATAAGATGTATTATGACGTTAGAGATAGGTATTGGTGGTCGGGTATGAAGAAAGACATAACTGTGTATGTAAGTAAGTGTTTGACTTATTTAAAGGTTAAGGCTGAACATCAGAGGCCATCGGCTTGCTGCAGCAACCTGAGATTCCCGAATGGAAATGGGAAAGGATAGCCATGGATTTTGTGACTAAGTTGCCTAATACTAGTAGTAGGCATGACACAATCTGGGTCATTGTGGACCGATTGACTAAGTCTGCTCATTTTCTACCTATGCGTGAGGATTATAAGATGGATAGATTGGCTAGATTTTATTTGAATGAGATAGTTACTAGACATGGTGTGCCGATCTCGATCATATTGGATCGTGATAGTCATTTCATGTCGAGGTTTTGGCAGTCAATGCAAGAGGCATTAGGAACTCGTTTAGATATGAGTACGGCTTACCACCCTCAGACCGACGGTCAGAGTGAGTGTACTATTCGGACTTTGGAAAACATGCTTAGAGCATGCATCCTAGAATTCGAGGGAAGTTGGGATGTTCGTGTTCCGTTGGTTAAGTTTTCCTATAACGATGGTTATCATTCTAGTGTGAGATGTGCTCCGTTTGAGGCATTGTATGGTAGAAAGTGTCGTTCACCAATTATGTGGGTTGAGGTTGGAGAAGGGTCAGTGATAGGCACCTGAGTTTGGTAACAGAGACCACTGAGAAGATCTCGCAGATTAAGGGAAGCCCTTAAAGCTATACGGATACGTCCAGAAAAAGTATGTTATGATAAGAGTGAGGAAGCCTGTACTTACCTGATATTTCTGCTTCAAGTTTCCTCTATTCTAGAGTTAGTGTAGGTGACTATGTTTTGCTCAAAGTGTTGCCTTAGAAAGGTGTGGTACGCTTTGGGAAGAAAGGGAAACTAACACCTAGATTTGTTGGACCTTTTGAGATTATTGAGAAAGTAGGCCTCGTGGCCTACAGGTTAGATTTGCCCGAGGAGTTAGATGGTGTTCATGACACGTTCCACATGTCGAACCTTAAGAAGTGCTTGGCTGATCCAACACTGCAAGTGCCCTTGGATGAGATCCAAGTTGATGCCAAGTTGAATTTTGTAGAAGAGCATGTGGAAATTTTGGAAAGAGAGTTCAAGAAGCTGAAGCGTAAGTGGTTCGGTGGAATTAAAAATGTTGTCCTGAATTCACATCGAAACGTGAAGATCAGATGAAGCTTAAGTACCCGCAATTGTTTAGTAATGATAGTAGTTGAATTTCAGGGTCAAAATTCTTTTTAAAGGGGTGTAGAATGTTAACCTTTGGCCTTTTCCGTGTTCTGAAATATTTCATTTTAATCCCTTTGACTATTTGAACGGTTTGTCAGCTTATTCAGATATTGTAAACCAGTATTGACGTGGTGTGATTTTGTTGAGGAATTGAGCTTATTTTATTGGTTCATTGTGTAGAATAGTCCTTTTTTAGAGGTTATTATTATGTTAGTTAAGTTCTGGGTGGTTGACCCGTGAATTTTCGAGAAATGCCAAAAACGAGTCCTGACACGTCCGTTAATGTCCAAATGGGTTTTTGGGGAATAAAGGGTGGAAATATATCAAGTAAATACTCTAAGTTATTGGAAAAGTATTTTTAAGGTGAATAAAATTGCTAATTAACTTTGGGGAAAATTTTATGATCAAGTTTTATGAGTTTTTAAGTGATTCCGACACGAAAAGAAGGGAACCCGAGCCCCTTGGATCCCATTCGTGTAAGCTAAGCAAGGAGGGAACAAGGAGGGAACAAGGAGGCTATTTTTAAGCAATGTTGTCTAAAAATGATTAGTACTAATATTCCTTTTACTCCTTTTCTCTTCATATCATATCACCACATTGCAAAAAAATAATAAAACACACACATAAGTGTGTGTGTCTTTGTGCGTACGAACCAAGCAAACAAACAAACACCCTTATTTTTCCAACTTTGATCAAGTACGTGGTGGTTTAGAGTATTTCCGGGTTGATTCTAGTGTTCGGGTATTGATAAAAACTACGTTTGGGTAGTCGGTTTGTGTTCATCTCGCTTCTGAAACCTTCTTTTCTTGTAAATTTCTCAAAATTAATTTTGTTTGTCCTTTTTGGGGTTTTATATTGATGCATAAATGTTAGTGGTACAAGTTGATCGTCGTAAAAAAATCGATTTTTGAAAACGAAACGGATAAAAGGTTGTGTTCGGTTTGCGTCGGATTTTTAAAAGAAATAAAAGGCTTTTGTAGTTTTGATGTTGTGGTCGTGATGGTTGAAAAACATATATTGCTAGATAACTAATTTTGTATAATATCTTGTATAGCTTATTTTGTGGGCTTTTCGTGGCTTATTTTGAGCTTATATGCTCTCGGCTTATTTTGGAATCACAAGGGAGGTGATTTTGATTATTTACGTGGTATGGCGTATTACTTGTGATAGTTTATATGGCATACGTGTGGCTAACCGAAATATATCATACTTATTACTTATTAATTTAAGCTTATGGACTAGTTTTTTAGAGCTTTTGGGTTCACGGCCCATTAAGCACAAATAAACCGTAAAAAATCGATTTTTGAAAACGAAACGGATAAAAGGTTGTGTTCGGTTTGCGTCGGATTTTAAAAAGAAATAAAAGGGTTTTGTAGTTTTGATGTTGTGGTCGTGATGGTTGAAAAACATATATTGCTAGATAACTAATTTTGTATAATAGCTTGTATAGCTTATGGCTTTTCGTGGCTTATTTTGAGCTTATATGCTCTCGGCTTATTTTGGAATCACAAAGGAGGTGATTTTGATTATTTACGTGGTATGGTGTATACTCGTGGATTGTTTTTATGGCTTACGGTGCTAACCGAATATATATCTTAGCTTATTAGCTTATTTTTAAGCTTATGGACTAGTTTTTTAAAGCTTTTGGGTTCACGACCCATTAAGCACAAATAAGTCGTAGTAAGGCTTAATTTGTTGGCTTAAAGTTGTCAGTTTATTTCTACTTATTGAACTAGTCTTATATATACTAAGCGCCTTGGATTTGGGCCTTAACGCGTGATATTGTACACTATAAAAAAACCTCAATGGACCCTTATTGGACCTTAAAGCCCAATAAGCTTTATTTAGCCGTTTTAAGAGTTTGACGGACTTTTAAAAGATAGAAATGAGTTTACGAAATGATATTGAACTTTGTCTTGAGAAAAACACATTAATAAGTGTCGCGGATTATGATTTTGGTAATTTGTGTCGAAAAGTGTCGAAAATATGAAAAGTATTTGAAATAAAGGGTTGAAACCTTGGAAAACTTTATATAAACGTACGGGTCATGTCAAAATTTCGTAAAAAGTTTATACTTAGAAACTTTACTTAAGAACATAATTTTTTTTAAATAATAAAATATTATTACTTTATTATTTTATTATTTTAATAAATTCACTAAAAGACGAAAAATATAATTTTTCTCGAAACTTCTCTAATATGTTTATTATAGTAACCGTTCATTTTCAACTTTCCATATTTAATGATTTTTTTAACGGTAAACTAATGGTTACCGAATGGACTTATCAGGAGTATAATATAATTATTTATTATAAAATATTTACTTATATTACTTATCTATTTTCTTTAAATAGTATAAGTACGTATCGTTGAGATATCGGATTGATAAGAGATTTTGGGGCGAGACGTCAACCATCACACCACTAAATTGTTACGGGCAATTGTACAACGCATCTAACCTCTATGCATCAAACGTGAAAACTATTTTGGGAATGAATGCCTTAAAATGGGACATTAACTGGATTAGGACGTGAGCGGACGTCGTTGCATTTGCTTGTGAATTGAGTTTGCCATTGGAGACAGTTGCTTGATGTGAGTTCTCGTAGCCCCATTTTTACTGTTTTTCCGTCGGGGGAAAATATAACAACCCAAGAATTTTCATCAACCTATTTTACTATGATCACAATGTATGGGAATTTTTCGCTTTATTAGATACTTACACTGTCAATATCTCATTAAGCAAGGTAACTTGCATAACTAAAGTAGACAAGCTCACGCAACCTATCTATGACAATCCTGTCCTCATATATGTCAATTAAACATCATAACATGTCAAGTCAATATCATAACATCATTATTACAAAGTACATTATTCCTATAATGTACCATTCACAACGTTATATCAAAACGGGCTTTAAACCGTTATCTTATACCTCTAAACCCTAATCGCATAGAAAGGTTAACATCTAAAATGAATGTACAAGGTACTAAAGCAAATGTACAAGCAATATAACATCTCATTTGAAATATAAAATCTCTTCAAGACAAAGTACAAGTCTCTAAAAGCTCAATGTATAAGTCATTAAGCATGATCTCTAAAATAGCCGTTTTACCTCCGTTTTCATTCTAATTTTTTCACCACCACTTGTAAACAAGCTACTACACTCATTTTACAATGTGTAAACCCTAATTATTCTATCCATAAGCTTTCATACATCTTTTTATACTCAAAACCCTAATTCAAAACTCTAAACCCTAAAAACCGAGCTAGTTTCTAACCTATGAATCTTTTCTTCATTTTTATTCCCATTGTAAAAACGCAAACTAATACTTAAATAGTTTATAATAACATAAATACAACATTCTCACTCATAATCCATTATCATTTCATCATTCTACTTCAATTATACAAGAAACAAATCCAGAAAACCGTAATTGTGCCCTAATTGTGATTTTGACCCGTTTACTCATTTACTACCTATTTTAACCTAAACCACCTCTCAAATTTTGATTATAATCCTTAATATAAGCTAGAACAGTAACCTATCATTCCTAATCAAATGTACATGAATTACAAGCTAGAAAACTCAACCCGAACCCTTATGAACCCTAAATGAACCCGAAATACAAACCCTTGCAAAATGACCCATTTTAACTATTTTTCTTGCAACCAAGCACCTCAATGACAAGCACCTTACCTCCCTAGCTGCTTACAAGCACCTCTCTTCAAAATATCTTCACTTTATATAGTTTTAAATTGCACATGATCTTCCTTTTTCTTCTTGTTTAGCCGCGGCATCACATGGGCAAAACAACTCACCAAAGCTAGTTTCTAGCTTGACCAACACATCTAATAGACCCTACTCATCACCCTCTAGACCTCCTATATGTCCTAACCAGATCATACCATTTTCTTGAGCTCTTAGGGTCATTTTACCTATAAATAGCAACCATAAAACACTCATATCTTCATCCCCCACTTCCTCCTCTATAACCCTTACATAGAAGCAATCCTTTGCTCTAATAGATCCTAAGTGATCTTAAGAAGGCTCAAGTTCAGAAATGAAGCAAAAGAAACCAAGAAACGAAGCCCGGGAGTCGTTATTCTAGGCGTACGAAGCCGAAAGTCTCGATTCTGACCCGTTTCCCAAGCCATGAAAGCTCAAGACCAGGTTCTCTAAACTTATGATCTGATTTTATAACGTTATAAATGTTTCATGATGATCTGCAAAAATTATAAATATAAAGCTTTGAACTCAAACAATCCTTATGTGTTATAACTTTTTGATCCCCAAACCGTACACCCGAAAACCTAATTTCATGTTTTTACTTAAACTATGAGCTAAACTTGTAAACTATTGTTATAATATATCCTATCATACTTAACTAATGTTAAAATAACCACTTTATTGATTAATGAAGGAATTTGAACTTAAAACCCACGCGTTTACGCGTTTTGAAACCTAATCGACCCGTTTTGCTCATATAACCTTAAACGAATCGTATTTAAACTTATGTTAGTTAAAACTTTCATATTATAGATTTATTAAAACTTTATAAATGTCTGATAGAAAATGTTAAACTAAGCCTGCAATGGCAATTTGGACTTTGGTATTGTAATTATAATCCATGCAAGGGGTATATATCGTAACTTTCGGAAACTTATAACTAAAAGGACTAAAAGTGTCATTTTATCAAAGTTATAACTCCAGGGATCTATTATGTCACTTTTCAAACTCCAAGGTTTACTTGGTATATCTTTCAAAGTTGAAGGACCAAAGTCATAAAAATGCAAACTCCAAGGACCTATTTGCAATTTTTCAAACCCAGGGTCTAAAATGTAACATTTTGAAAAAGTATAAAATCATATCCAAAACATTATATGACATAACTTTAATTAACGCTTCTCGTGCTTAACATTTCCAGATATTGATTAAAACGCTTAAAACCGATTATATCATATCACAATACTAGGGAGCTTCATATTAAGGAGTTTCATTCTATATTACGGTCCGACTGAGTTTGGTAGGTTTACGATGTTTAAAGTGCCCTAGCTCCTCAAACGTTTACTGAATGACTTCTAAATTATGATGGCCCGAACGGTGATACAATAATTCCAAACTTTTCAATCAAACTCATAACTCTTAAAACTAAAGTTCTAGAGTACAATCTTCCTAAGACTCAACATATTTACTCAGGTTGCGTGACGTGGCTGTTTACTATTATTTTACTATGTCAACATTCCCCGGTTAAGATTGTGATAAGGTCGTCAGCTTTCATTTTGGATATATTTATTGAATTCCTATCAGGTGAACGTCATAACCACACCTCGCCTTTACTTATTTACATGTTTTATAAACCCGCGAGGGGGATACATGCTTGTTACAAACTCTTTTATATACTCATAACAATGTGATTACTTTTCAAAGACTTAATGAGTTCATAATCTCACATACTTTATAAACCCGTAATACCTGCTGTAAACTATGAATGCAAGTGCTTATTAAACTGTATGCTATTCTGATATATTATTGATTTAGTACATGAAAATATCTATTTGGGTAGTATCTCCCAATATCTCTTTAGTATCTCTTTGGGTAATATCTCCCAGTATCTCTTTGGGTAATATCTCCCAATATCTCTTTGGGTAGTATCTCCCAATATCTCTTTAATATCTCTTTATCTCTTTATGTGATTCATGAGTTTAGGTGATTGATAACTATTCACTAAAAGACAAATGACAATAATGTTCTTCATAAACGATAATTCCCGCAATACAACATTTAAAACAATTAGATAACTTGTATTAAACTATTACATTTCAAACCTAGAATTTCACTCTAACCTTGTGTTGACCTTTTTTAGCATGTTTAGTCTCAAGTTAATTGAGCAAGTAGCGGATACGGAGTGATGGACATGAAGATGGCTAAAACTTTGTTATCATTCACATTTAAAGTTTCTAATTTTAGGACCTACCTTTGTAAAACTCTGAATTGAAATGAATGATAACATATCTTTTGAACAAACGTCTCTTTTGGGTTGTTTTCTATGATTATGATTATTGTATCCATGAAGTAATACCCCAGATTAGCTTCCGCTGCTATATTGTAAAAATGGGGGTGTTACAGATTGGTATCAGCGCCATGGTTATAGAGAACAAGGTCAAAACCTTAACTATAACCACATTTCTTTTTCTAGCCATCAAAGTCCTCCGTGCCACTACATTCCGGATCAGTATGTAAAGATACATAACTATTATACTATATTATATCTAAATAACTTATTTAATTTTACAACTGGGTTTTGTTAACTAAAACGATAGTTTTCCCCCTCCCAACCACTCTACTTCCGATCTTGAGGATGCTTTTTCCTCTATGAATATTCTTAACTATACTTCGGTCTCATCGGATTATTTCTCAGCTTCATCGGAAAGCAGTTCTTTTAACTCTTCGGAAAACTCTAAAGATAATATGATCCCACCAGTATTCTCATCTTTCTACAATAATCCTTGTTTGAAGGACGTACAAGCATTTTATGCTAAGGAATTACCTATTTCATCACCGATCCTATTACTCCTCCACTAATTTTTGACTCCATCTCCGAATTAGCACCATCATTACTATTTGTTCCTCGAATTTTCTTTGTCCTGGAAGAAAAACTATTACCACCTAAGAAGCGAATCCATTCCCCATCTTCTTCCTCAACTACGTTATCTAATTCATCTCAGAATCAAACCTGTGATTTGGTATCACCACCTTCCTCAGTTTATACTCCTACCCCACCTCAGATATTTGAAATAGGGAAATGTTCAACTAAGATGTATCTGAAACATCAAGAGGAACAAGTCGAAGATATTTTGAATTACTTAGAAGAACTCTCTTTTCACCGTATTAAGAAAATGGAAGAAGGACGTATTGATAGAATGATCATACGAAGGAATAGTGACGAACTAAAGATCGAACTTGAGAGAATCCGTACTCAGATTATCAAACTTCAAAGAAAGCAATTAGGGCAAGGGGACAAGATTGCTTTTGCTCACTTTAAAATTTCTGATCTTGAACAAATCATTGAGGAAATCCAAGCTCGTCACTAAACAGATCAGAAAGATCTTTAGAATGTCATCTACCGGCTCAAAACCAACAAACTCTTAGACTAGTTATAGCTTTATCTTAGCCACGGGATGTGTGGTATAAATAAAAACGCTTGTCAAATCTGACCATGTATAATAAAAAGGCAAGTTATTTATAAAGGCAATCCCCTTTCGTACTTTATTTCATCACCATCTCCATCATTTGCATCATTATCTCCGTCTTCATAACCCCTAAATGTTTAAAATTCAAAAATAAGCATTCCTCTTTAAGCATTTTAAGT
>BQNB010167971.1:0-13937 GCA_026074375.1 Tanacetum coccineum
CAGTTGAAGAACCTATTGCTGAGGTGGTTATGGATGATGCGGGTAATGATGTGGTTCATGATGATGATCAACCACAAGATGCTTCTAAACCCAAGACAGCCAATACTTCGAATCCAGAATGGTTCACGCAACCTCTAAGGCCTCTTACTCCTGATCCGGAATGGAACAAGCGTCAGGCTGTACTTGATCAACCTGAATAGCCTTAGTTTAATTAAATGGTCTTTGCTACAAAGATCCTCTCACATTCGACGACCTCAAGGTCACTCCGATTGACTTCTCCAAGTATGTATTGAATCGACTCAAAATTGATGATCTTACTCAAGATATCTTGTTAGGACCTGCCTATAATCTATTAAAAGGCACGTGTTCTAGCAGCTTCGAACTAGAGTGCCACTTCTAAGAGTGTTTCAATGCATTAACAGCCAGGCTTGATTCGAATAATCCTGAAGGAGATCGTTACCCCTTTGATCTGTCCAAACCTCTTCCTTTGCAAGGTCACCTAAGTCATCTAACCATTGTTGCTGATTACTTCTTCAACAATGACCAGGAGTATCTGAAATCTTCTGATCTGGAAAGGATGTATACTACGTCAATCACGAAGACCAAAGCAGCTCGGTATGAGATTGAAGGTGTTATGCCCCATAAATTTTAGGTCAATATTTTAAACAATTCTGATCATGGATTTAAATTTTATCCGTTACGTTTGAATTTAACCTAAAACCGAGAGGTTATCCCGCGTAAATCTGGAAAACATCATCGAACGCGTTCCGGCTCCAGATTTTGATTAGTCTAGATATTATATGCATTATTTTATCTTTTCTAAGTGTTTCGTAGTTTATGTTCACTCATGATATTTAATTTTACGGTTTAGCGTATTATTTACGTTTTTCGCGTTTTTGATCAAACGGAGCCCCGGAAACCCGTAATCTTGTCGTGTAAACTTTAGTTATCATTTGCCTTAAGTTTGTAAGTCAAAAATTTCGTGGTCTCCCTCCCCCTACTCAATTCACACGCATACAAGCACACTCTAAATTAAATCAAGTGGAATATTTCCACTTTATTTTGAAATTGATCATGCATGTGTGGGATAGTGACATCTTTGTTTTACCCTTCCATGTACCCAACACATCCTTACACACTCTTTGTCATCTTGCATGGTGAGGACCACAATAGCACTAAGAGAATAAGGAATTAATTAAGCAAGCTTGGAGCCAAAGCAAAACCATGAACCCCCTTTCTTTGTTCGAACGGACGCACCACAAGGACCACTGGTCCTTGGTTCCACACTTTTGCTAACCATTGTCACTTGTAGCCAAGACCCTTAAACCTAGTCCACATCCAATAAATACCACCTTATACATAACTTAGGGTTTTCATTCATTTCATAGTCTCAAAAATTGTTTTCCTCCCTTTGCTCACGGCAAACACACACACACACATACACGTTCCATAGTTTTGATTTCAAGCAAGATTTACACATTTCAGTCTCATTTCTAACTATATCTAAGGGTGTTCCAAGGGTTTGATCATTGTTTTCAAGGTTTTCTAAAGATTTCAAGAGTTATGGTTTTTGTTATTCAAAAGGGTTTTGCAAGATCATTTGGGGTTTATAGATCTAAGGATTTTGGGTTAGATCTTGTATGTTACTTGACTCATCTTGTTTTTGTAAGTGTTCTATTCCATCTCTTGTGAATTTCTTTATGGTTCTTGAATCATTCTCAAGTTTTAAGGCTCCGTAATTCCCTACCCGCTTAGAGAATTCATTTGTTTGGGTTTTCGTAGCTTTCCCGCAACATCATATTAACATCATTCTCGCTTTGAGTATGAGTGAACATGAGTGTTGCAACAACAGAAATCTTAGGATTAAGTTAGTATTGATTGTGGTTTTAATGGCAAAATATGGGTGGATAGAGATTATGGCTAGAATAGGCACTAATGCGAAGTTTGAGTGATTTTTGGTAGCGTTTGCGAAATGTATGGTTGCTGATCTGATTTGTTTTGAGGTTTTGGGAGACTTAAAAATGTTTTCATTAGTCAGAGATGATAGGTTGTTCATTATATCGAATACTAAAAAGGGATTTAAAACGGCCAATTATGGCGAAAAAATAAAAATGAAATATTGAACACTTTTCGGAAAAATAATAAATGAGGTTGCTGATTGTAAATTAAGTCAAGGTTTTTAGACACTTTCGGACATTTTTGAGGTTTTAAAACATTGGCGGAACATATAGAAACATTAGCGTATTGATTGGAAACATTAGAAACATCATAAAGGTAATTATAGAATGTCGAATGTTATAAAAGTATAAGACTTCTAAAAATAGTAACTTTTGAGATAAGTCGCCGAGACGGATGTAAAAGATAGGCGTTTAGGTATTGATAAAGCGTTTTCGGAAATATGGATTTAACAAAATATAGGGGGCGGTATTAACATCTTGAAACTTAGAACTTTCCTAAAATAGAAAATTTCCTAAAATAGTAACTTTTAGTCAACCGTGGCGTATTTTACTCATGAATATTTTGTCATCATAACGACACCATTTTTCCTAACTAAGACACAAACACATATGGATGCATCCTTGTTGTTAAGCGTTTCGCTTATGGTTTCGTATATCATATCTTAGTCCTAAGACGCGTCATTCCTTTAGGTGACGGCTAGGATTGTCTATCATCCTTCTCTTACGTAATTATCATTCGCTCGTCGCTCTAAGGTGAGTTCATAGCCCCATGTTTTATGATTTCAACTTTACTATTTTGGGGTGAGAAATATTGCTTGTTTTTAAATTTTGGACACAAGTGTTTTCAGTTATCATTTCTTGTTTACGTGTTGCCTAAGTAGCTATTTGACCCTAAATCATGCTAGGATCCATCATGAAACCGTTAATTTATTATGATCGACGATTGGGTAAGTAAGTGTGATTGTTATATATAGATCTATCTGGGACTATTTATTCCCTATCGGGTAAGCAAGCACGTACTTGTTTCTGTGTCAATTAATCGGGCGATTATTATATTCATGTCAGAATACTCTTTTGGGGTGTCTTGGTTAGACATTTGTAGGGCAGTATCATCACTTTGCATATTATATGTATCTCCTAATTTAGCATTGGTGTCATGAGCTTAGCCAAACGTAAATACTTTTCATGTGATATTGTATCTGTTATAATAGTCACATCACTTTTAAAATCTTGTGGTCCAACCTTACATCAATTCAAACCTATGAATTCACCAACTTTATGTTGTTGTTTAAGCATGTTTTATCATTATGCTTAGATGGATTGGTTCTGAAGTGCTATTTCATGGTGATGCATTGTTGGGTGTGTTCAAAAGCCTCCTAACATATACTTAACAACCCAACACCACTGTAACATGTTAAAATAAATGTTTATCTTTTAAACTTAAATACTAGTTGTCTTAAACATGTTATGATTCCGTTGCATTTTACTTAAGCTTCCGCTAAAACTATTCCGTTTATGTAAAGAGTATTGTAAGACTTATTTTGATTTATCCAAAGCAACGAGTTATGTTTTATCAAACATCCATATAGTGGTCATTTACTTGATCTTGTGTGATGTATGCAATGACGTCATGCCTCCAGACACGTCTTCCGTCTAGGCCCCGTTTGGGGGGGTGACAGATTGGTATTCAGAGCCAAGGTTATAGTGAACCAGGTAGCTTATACTAGGTTTGGTCTATAACCAGTATGTGATCCTACGTGTTCTTACCTGCATATATATATATATTATATTTAATATATATATATATATATTATATATATATATATGTGTGTGTGTGTGTGTGTATATATGTATAAGTATAAATTGTATATCATATTGCCATAATTACTTTATACATCATTTTGCCATATCATATTTTGCATCATACTTATTTTCTCGGCATTGCACACGCAACTTGGCATGGTCTTATATAAAGAGATTTATATAAACGTTTGCTTGTACAGGTTATGGTAGCTCCTGTTGTTCCTATTTCGTCATATTCGTCTGAGGAGAATATGGGTTCTCATGTCCCATGAGTGATTCTTTTTGGTGTTATTTCTGCCATTATCCCTGTTATCCCTGCTAAGGTTCTTATTATACCTGCCGATCCTTTAGTTGCACCGGAGGTAGGAGCTATTTCTTGTAACCCACATGCGTAGAGTGCTTGAATATCTGGGGGTTATTCATATTTTGATACTTATCCATCGGTAGGATTCCTTACTCGAACCAGAGTTACATTGGTTTCACATTTTTGGGTTCTGTTGACTCATGAGGGTGAACAAGTGAGTCCCAGCCTGCTGAGCAGAGACCCGAGAGGCATGAGTCTCTTACCGTTCATGATGTTATAGTTTCGAGGTGGAGGGACAAGGTCACATCCAGGCCATCCTTACCGTCGGGATCATCATCTGACGACATATTTGCACCATCATCTGAGTTTCCCATTGCTCCTATTGTTGCCCCACCCAGGATTCATCGGTAGGACAGTGATTCTTATCCGACTCGGTGAGGTTATTCCTTTCGGTTGACCTTACCGTACCCATCCTAATGGGCCGCGTAATTTATTAACTGTAAGGAAGAAAGTTGGACATTTTCCTGCTCGCAGACTTGCATGAAGACCTGTATCTCATCGTTCATCGGATCGTCATTCTTCACCAGACTTAACTTTAGACTCATTTTCTTCTGGTTCATCTTCGGATTCTTCATCAGATACTTTTTCATGTTCACCTTCAAATTCATTGTCATACACATCATCAGTTTATTCTAGGGTCGATGTTAGGTCTAGACTCAATTCAGGTATCCATCGTCTAGAGTTGCATACATCTAGTTTGGTTTTTCCATTGATTTATACTCCATAATATTAGTGTAGGCAGTTTTAGTCATTGGAGGTCTGAAACCTTTGTCTCCTCCTTACCCACGACAAATCAAAGTTCATCCCTAGATTCCTTTTTGAGGAGATCAATTGGATCATCTTCAATTTCTGCTGGACCATCTCGCAACAATTGCGATCCCCTATATACTTTACAGTACCATCATCTATTCCTATTCGAGATCGATAGCCCATACCTTTTGCTGGGTCTTTTACTACCTCCTAGTGGTTCAGAGATTAATACCCAACGAGTATATTAGAGAGGAGCAAGAGGTGCAATATGGAGATTGGTACTACTAATGCAGAGGCTGTTGCAGATTTAGGTATTGGTGATGGAGTTGGAGTTGATACTGAGGATTGTATAGGTATAGGAGTTGAGATTACTGTTAGTGATATTAGGGAGGACGAGGAGGAGTTTGAGGCAGAGGCCAGTGCGAGAGGCCATGAATGGGAGATCGCCCCTCTCCCTCCCATACTAACCACACCTGTTGGTCCATTTGGTTACCTGTGATCATTTTGAGTCTCTACGGGCTGCTCTGATCTTGAGGGTATTTTTTATGTTATTAGTTCACTACATGTCGGTGGTTTGACTTCTAGTATTATGATTACTAAGTTTGAGATCTTCTTAAAGACAGTTGGAGGCTGGTCTGTGATGGCAAGCGAAGATGTGAGCTGGTTTGACTGATAGGCATTTTTATGAGGTTTGGACGGGAGAACCTAAGGGTCGAGCTTTATTGTTTATCAAGAGAGTTAGGTTGTTGACAGTCTTTGCCATCAATGGACGTTCACAGGAGGAGGAGTTTGTTAGATTTGTTAGGGATCGTGATGATGTCGGAAGGTGATTTAAGAGATTGGGTCGTTTGTGAGAGGCGTTTAGGATTTAGCCTTAGTTTGTAGTACCATGGTTATGTAGGACAATAGACCACATGGTTAGGGTTTAGATGTTTTGTAGTAGTAATATTGTAAAAAAAATTATCAAGTACCCTCAGTTCATGGGTTTATTATAACCGTATTAGATTCTTATTTATATATATATATTATATATATTTATATATATATATATATATATATATATATATATTTTATATATTATATGAAATCTTATTCTACTATTCCCATCTTGTGGTTAATCTTATACATGTATATTGTTATTTATTCGTTATGGCAAAATCGTAGTTGTTTGTTATTTTGTTATTATTTATTTACAGTTATTCTTTGTATTTAATTATCGTTTTAAGTCGCCCGCTATTACGTTCCGTATCTCATCATGTGCCTATGTCTTTTGTTTAGGATCATGATATCATACGTTCTGAATGACCCCTGAAACATACCTTTACACAAATAGTATCTGAATTTGATCCCACGAGGGGTGGACTCACGCATTGGCTAACTATGAGGCAACCTGTGCTGCTAACGCTCTCGAGGCCGAAATTCAAAGCCAAAATGGCAATGACAATGAGAATGGAAATGGTGGAAATGGGAATGGAAACTATGGAGATGGAGGAAACAACAAAAATGGAAATCCAAATGAGAATGGTAGAGGTGCTATGTTGTTGCTAGTGTGGTTATCCTATTCAAGACTTTGTGGAGTGTTAATCGCTTCTCAACTTCAAAGGACATGAATGTGGGTTAGGTTTGGACAAGATGGTTTTGAGAAGATGGAAATAATGTTTACATCAGCAATTGTCCAGAAGTGTATCAAGTTAAGTATGCCACTTGCACTTTGCTAGATAGTGCATTAACTTGGTGGAATTCACACAAAAGGACAGTTGGAGTTGATGACTTAGTTTGCTAATTTGTGACATGGAAAGATCTTATGAATTTGATGACGGAAGTGTATTGCCCAAGGAACGTGATACAGAAAATGGAAACTGAATTGTGGAACTTGACTGTGAAGAACAATAATTTGGCTGCTTATACTCAGAGATTTTAAGAGTTGACTCTGTTGTGTACTAGAATGGTTCCAAAAGAGGAAGACCGAATTGAGAGGTATGTTGGAGGTCTCCCTGACAACATTCAAGGGAATGTGATGTCTGCTGAACCAACGAGAATCCAGGATGCAATTGGTTTGGCTAACAGTTTGATGGACCAAAAGTCAAAAGGTTTTACAATTAGGAGTGTTGAGCACAAAAGAAATTTTGAGAGCAATCAATGAGACAACCGTGCACAACAACCCCCGTTCAAGAGGCAGAATGTTGAAGGATCAAATGTGGATAGAGCCTATACGGCTGGTGGTAATAAAAGTAGAGTTTATGTTGGACCTCACCCTTTTTGCAACAACTACAAGTTACACCATGTTGGGCCATGTACTGTAAAGTGTAGAAGTTGTGGAAAGATTGGTCATATGACCAAGGATTGTATGCCCGCAATTCCCGCGGCAGTTAATCAGAGGGTCCCGGTGGTGAATCAAAGGATTGTCACATGCTTTGAATGTGGAAGGCAAGGGCATTTCAAGAAGGATTGCCCCAAACTGAAGAATCAGAACCATGGAAACAAGCCTGTTATTCCTGAAGCTAAAGGGAAAGCTTACACTATTGGTGGAGGAGATGCAAACCCAGGATTCAACGTTGTCACGGGTACGTTTCTTCTCAACAAACATTATGCTTCTGTATTATTTGATTCGGGTGCCGATTAAAGTTTCGTGTCGACCACTTTTAGTACCTTGCTTGATATAATCCCCGATACCTTAGACATTAGTTATGCTGTCGAATTAGCCGACGAAAGGATTGTCGAAACAAATACTATGCTGAGATGTTGTACCATATGATTATTAGGTCATCCGTTCAACATTGATTTAATGCCCGTAGAGCTCGGTAGTTTTGACGTCATCATCGGTATGGATTGGTTGGCGAATAATCATTGCGGTGATTGGTCTGTGACGGAAGATAGTACGTATTCCTTATGGAGACGAAATTTTAATCGGTTTAAGAAGTAGGAGTGATAAAGGGAAGAATCAACATTGGTTCATATAGTGTAGAAGAATCAGAAGTATGGGAGAAAGGTTGTCAAGTATTTCTGGCGCAAGTTACAAAGAAGGAAACAGAAGTTAAGTTGAAGGAGAAGCGACTGGAGGACGTGCCAATTGTACGGAGATTTTCGAAAGTCTTTCCAGAATACTTGCATGGATTGACACCTGTGCGACAAGTTGAATTTCAAATGGACTTAGTCCCTGGTGCTGCACCTGTGGCAAGAGCCCTCTTAAGACTTTGCTCTGTAGTAATGCGAAGAATGTATGGCAACTACAAGTACATTTTGGACAAAGGATTTTCAACGGCCAGTTCTTAACCATGGGAGATCTAGTCTTGTTTGTCAAAATAAATTTGGATCTATTTGGATTTGTATCGATTACAGTAACTGACAAGATAATGTTAAGAATCGATACCCGCTCCTGAGAATTGGCGACTTGTTTGATCAGCTGCAAGGATCAAGTGTCTACTCGAAGATCGACTTGAGCTTTGGATATCACCAACTCAAAGTTCGTGATGAGGATATTCCAAAGACGACGTTTAGGACACGCTATGGTCATTACGAGTTCCAAGTAATGCCTTTTGGATTGACAAATGCACCGGTGGTATTCATAGATTTAATGAATCGGGTGTGCAAGCCATTCTTGGATAAAATTGTTATCGTGTTCATGGATGACATTTTGGTCTACTCAAGGAAGAAAGTGGAACATGAAGGACATCTGTAAGCTAGTTCGGGGGTTACTTTAAGAAGGAAAGATTTGTAGCATTTCAATTTTACAGTGACGATTTTTGGCTTTCTAAGAGAAGGCAATTTAATGTGGTCGGACTTACAGATAGAATCAATTATGGAGTATGGGCATCGCCCAAAGACTCTCCGACAGAGATTCGTCATTTTTTAGGTCTTACTAGTTATTACCGGAAGGTTTATTGATGGCTTCTCGAAGATTGTAATCATATGGACCTAATTTGACTAGAAGAGAGTGAATTTTTTTTATTGGGGTGAAAATGAAGATGATGCATTCAGACATTTGAAGCAGAAGCAGAGTGTGTAGTGTACCAATTTTGGCATTGCCTAAAGGAAGTGAAAACTTTGTGGTTTATTGTGATGCTTCTCACAAAGGGTTGGGCACGGTGTTGATGTAGAAGGAGAGAGTCATAGCTTATGCATCCCGCCAACTCAAGATCCGCAAGAAGAACTACACGACACATGATTTAGAATTAGGAGATGTAGTCGTTTCGCAGCTTCTTAATATGTTGGGTAGACACTTATTTGTAAGGCTACGAAGTGCGTTTGTTCACAGATCGTAAGTGTTTATAACATTTTCTAAGTTCAAAAGGAGTTGAATACATGAGAAACGCTAGATGGTTAGAATGTAAGTGATTATGATTGTGAGATTCGTTATCTTCCAGGGAAATGCGAATGTAGGTGGCAGTTTGCATTGAGCCAAAAGGAACGGAGCTCAAGTCACTTACGAGTTCGAGCTTTGGTTATGAAGATTAGTTTGAATCTGCTGTGCAAAATTCTGAATGCGCAAATTCGGGCAAGGGAAAGAAGAGATTTATGGAACAAAGATTGTGTGGTTTGATTATGAGCTAGAAGCGCGTGCTGAATTGGAACATTTGTTTGAATCGGACATAGAAGTTAGATACCTAATTATTGGTACTTAAGGATATTCCGTAGTTGGGTTGTATGAAGTTTGTATAGTTAGGTTAATTTCAATTTAGAGTTGAAAGTGAAATAATTGTTGATATGATAAGGACGTAAGTAATTTTTATTAACCTATATTATACTTAATATTTATTACAATTAAATTTTATTAAACACTTCTAATCAAAATCATATATCACCTACCCCCACAACCACCCACATTCCACTACCTCTACACCTCAAATCTCTAATACATTATTTCCCACATCCCTACTCTCAATCACATAACCAACTATAAATCCCATATATATCATTAGAACCAGATAAACAACCCACCCTCCTCCTATTTTATAATAATCTATTCATTTCTTAGAGAATGTATAATAACATCCATTATTTAATTAAGATAGTTCAGTATTCTATATAGGATATGTATTTAACTCTTAAATGTTTGTGCCTATTTATTAATACTTTGGTGTTTTTTGTGTATGGATCTCTTTTATTCGTAATTGGCTCTCTATCTCTTTCAACAACCACCTAATCCCTCTAAACATCATAGAGAGATAGAATCACCCAAATACTCGATCTAAATGTGTGTGTTATTGGTGTAAGTTCTGTTAATCTCACCGTGACTCATTCATAATAGATATAGACACTGAGTCTCCTCATTTTCATCTCTTTCGCACTCCCAACTATTGATATAAGAGACTCTAGAGGGTATTCTATCTTTTAATATATCATCTCGACTGTAAGTTTACAACTCTCTAGTATATAGTATATAGAATGTGTGTGTTGTGTGTGTTGATTATACCCCTAAACTCAACAAAAAACACCCTCATGTAATAAGTGTATATGTGTGTTGGTACTCTCTCTCACTCTGTGTGTGGTTTTTACTAGTTGAGAATGAGAAATTTACCACCACTACACCCCTCACTACTCTGTGATAATTCGCGCTCATATATAAGTTATATCCCACCTCACTCGCATCACTTATCATATAATACACATCCAGATCTACCACCTCTCCTCATTACCCTATCCCTCACCCAACCCAAATCCTTCCCCATCATTATCAATATATCAATCAAATTTTCAATTAATTTCACTTACCCACCAAATTATTCACTAACAAAAACCCCCCCCTAACACCCACCCACTCACACTCCAACCCCTCAACCTCACCACTCCTCTTTACATTCCATTACTCCCCATAAACAAATTCCATAGAGAGAAATCTTGCTTGTGTTCGCTTCGCTCACTCCCACTCTCCGTCCTAACTTATAGTTGTATGCCTCTTGACTGTGTGTCCTCTCTCTCTATTTCTCATAAGTTGAGTCTGACTCTGCATCACACTGCTCGCTCTCTCCTCCCCCTCTACTTTTTTGTGTGATAAGTTTCATAAGATTTCATATATATTTTAATTGTGTGATCACCTGAGTGTAACTTTTAGACTCCCCTCTTCTACTGGACTGTCACCCCTGTCTAAAATGTGAATTGTTAGTGTATTAATCATTAGTTGGTATATATGTGTACCAGCCCCACTCCCCCGCCCGCCCAAGATGTATCTCTCTAGATATCCTTCCATCTCTCATACCTTAGTGATTGGATTCAATAGATTTCTGACCACCCTCAAGCTATATATATAAGAGAGTTTTTTTTTTATCTCACCCCCCTTGTATATGAGTCTCTCTCTATAATCCTAGAACCGCGCACCAATCTTGCTCTTATGTGTGTGTGTTCACCTTGCGCCTCTATGAGACAATTGTGTGTTTACTCTTGTATACATACGTGAGTCGCTCTAGTGTTTGAATAAATTAGAGAGAGATCGCATATATAGAGATTGGTTGCCCAGATATGACTCTTTCACCTACCACTCTCAATCTTACTCCTTAGCGAATGTGTTCACCACTCTCTTTTACCTCTATAATACGCTCTCTCCTCTCGCAGATCTTCACCCATAAAGTCTTCAGAGAGGTTTGTGTGATTAGTCTGAGCAGCTCTCTCTCTCTCCTCACCTCAGCTCTCTCACTCATGCTATTATCTCTCCTCCCCCCACCTCCCTCAGCACTCGCACACTTAACAAAAACCTGTCTCATACCTGCACACTGATCTCTATATAGACTATCCAACCCATAGAAGAGTAGAGAGTGATGAGATCGAGTATAGCTAGCCAAGCCTCACTCTGCGCTCCCGCTAGTGAGGCTGTTTTAGTGTGTGTGAGACGAGATAGTTTAAGTGTGGGCTTCCGACCGAGAGAGAGAGTATGAGTTAGTTGTTTGGTAACTCAAGGACAGATAGCTACACTGCACTCTTCCAGCGCGCGCTCCCTCGACGACCGAGTGTCTCTGGAAGAGGAATATATATCTTGTTGAGTGTCGTTTTGGGCCTGGTGTTGGAGGGGTACTAGCTGAGATCGGCGTTGTGGTGATTGTTGAGGGAAGCACTGGGTTATTGTGTATTAGGGATTGTTGTGGCGTCTTTTGGAGTTGAGATTAGATGTGGTGGAGGAAGATATAGAAGGAGTAGAATTTGTCTTGGACAACGCGCTAATGCAATCTTGTGTGTGTGTGTATAGAGAGATTAAGCTGTGTTATGTATGCGGGTCGCTCGTCGAATCTGTCAGGGATTTCGCTCTGACATTTTGATCAGATGTGTGGTGTTTGGATTGCTAAATCACGCAGCTCGCGCGCGGTAGCGACAGCGCTGTTCTGTACCTTTGAACAAAACAATTCATCAAACGCGTCTTTGACGCTCGGAGAGGGGGTTTTTTTACAAGTATTTTTCGCTGGTGCGAGTGTCTGCGAATGTGAATGGTTTGGGGTGAGAGTTTATATGGTAGAGTCGATCTGCGCTGCAGTGTTTCGTGTGTGTGTGTGTGTGGTTAGCTTTTCCGCTGCCGAAGTGATCGGTGGCGGCTCTTGGTGTGTGATATCTCGCTCGCGCGGCGCTCAGTTTATTAGCGTGGGCGATTATTTTCTCGGGTTTGTTATGTGTGGGCGTGTGTGTGTGTGTAGATGGAAGTCCACGAAACCCCAAAAACCCGGAATATTTTCATGTAAGCTCTAGTTATCATATATGTAGGGTTTAGAAGTCAAAAACTTTGTGGTCTCCCTACCCCTACCCTTAAATCTGACGCAAACTCACACACTTAATTAAATGTTGGAGAATCTTTCACTTTAATTTCTATTGTTTACATATAATGCATGATTTGGAAATCTTTGTTTTTTAGTAAATTATCCCATGCATTCAAACCTTTCTTTATTACATATTCTTGTCACCTTACATGGTAAGGACCACTTATACACTAACTTAAACCATGAGCTTTTGATTTAATTCCAAGAAGTGGTCATTTGGCTCCTATCCCCCCCCCTTGTGGCTCCCTTGCGTCCAAACCCACACCACACACACCTTTGGTGTGTGTTGGTCACTTAGCCTTTTGATCCCTTCCTTTGATAAGCCTTGGTTCACAAAATAACTTAAACCCTAGTTTGTCCCTATATAAAGCTTATTATATCTCACTTAGGTTATTCATTTTATTTCAACAAGCCAACAAGAGCTCTCATCTCTCTTTTATTTCCTCTCTTGGCCACGGATAACAAATACACACACAAACATTCCATAGTTTTGATATCTATCAAGATTTACACATTTCAATCTTATTTCTAACTATATCTAAGGGTGTTCTAAGGGTTTGATCATTTGTTTTCAAGGTTTTCTAAAGATTTCAAGAGTTAGGGTTTGGTTTATCAAGTGGGTTTTACAAGATCATCTTGGGGTTTTTTTTCGATCTAAGGATTTTTGGCGTTAGATTTGATGTGTTACTTGACTATCTTCTTTTTTGTAAGTGTTCTATTTCATCTCTTGTTGAATGTCTTTTAGTTTTTGAATCTTCTTAAGTTTCAAGGCTTATGTGTTTGTGGTTTTTTGAAAATAAACAAGTTTCAACTTAAAACTAGTATTGTTTTTTGTATATATATTTGCGAAGATTTTCCTTTTTACTTTTGTCCTCAAGGGTAGTTTGGTAATTTTACATAATATTATATATTTTATTATTACGTGTGTAAGATTTTGACGAATCAGTTATATTAAGAGTGGTTTTGTTGGTTGGTTTATTAGTGAATGGGATTAGGTTAGAATAAGCACTATTGTGAAGTTCGGATGGATTTATGGTAGCGTTTACAAAAAGTATGGTTGCTGATCCGATTTTGTTTTGAGGTTTTAGGAGACTTAAAAATGTTTTCATTAGTCGAGAAGGTAGTTTTTGGAAATCTTGTTTTGAATAGATAGGTTTTCATATATCAAACACTAAAAGCGGATTTAAAACGGCCAAGTTATGGCGAAATGAATTTTGGAACACTTTTTGGAAAAATAATAAATGAGGTTGCTGATTGGAAATTAAAACAAGGTTTTCGGACACTTTCGGACATTTTTGAGGTTGTAAAACATTGGCAAAACATATA
>BQNB010167972.1:0-13937 GCA_026074375.1 Tanacetum coccineum
CATAAGAATAACAAAAGTTTTCATTAATAATAAATAAAGTTGGACATGCATAACACAGGACAATTGACATAAGAATGACATTAAGTTTTCTCATTATTACCTATTGGGTAAAATATGGCTCTAGTTGTTCCATCCATTTAGCCGTATCTTTTATGTTTTGTAGAACAAGCTTCATCAAGCCTTCAACAACATTGGTATCACTTTCAATTCGATGTTCCGCAGTCTATTATGTCCAACAATGACTTGATCTCTTTACGAACTAAGTCTACCCATTTCCCATCAAGTTTTGCCGTTGTAGCTTTGGCCCGTTGTTCGACATCGACATGAACATCAATTGTATGAGAGTTGGTGTTTGTGTTTGAATTTGCCTAACAAAAATAGCATGATTAAACAACACATCAATTAAACAAACACAATCTGTATAATGCTTATTCAACTCAATACTTAATAGTTAACCACAAAGTGTGTTATTTTTATTCAACTCATTTACATTATTTTAAAATGAAAATCACAATACATGATTCAAGGTCCAAACTCTAATGCATTATTCTGGTTAAAATCGATACATGTTTAGGTTCTTTTTCCTACAACACCTGGAGCACATTGTATAACTTGCACATGGTATAATGTCATCCCAACTCCAGTTAATTGGTGATTGAATGTTCTCTTCCTCGTCACCTTTATCATCACTTGAGATGACAATAATGTCATCCTAATTCCAGTTAATTAACTTAGGGTTGAAGAAAGGATTAGGATGTGGAGCAAGTTGTGGGGGAGCGAGATGAACCTATAAGTACAAAACACAATATATGAGTTCAAAGTAAACAGGACGTAGTTAAACCATTTCACAGAATGTAGTAAACTAAACAAAACGAACCTCAAGAACGACATGAATGTTAAATTCATTTTCGAGTTCCATGTGTTGTGTCGACGCTGTGCTAATGCAATAAAAAAGAGAATGATATGAATCAAGGGTTCATGGCTTGTTTATATAGGCATTGGGTTGTGTTTAATTTTGAACTTGAAATTCAAAAAATTAAAACATTCCCGCCAAATTAATTATGTGTATTGAGTTTTTTTGACAGCTACTATATTTCCAATAGTGTGTAGATGAAGTTTGACAGCCTATTGTGTGTATACCACCGGTGAACCACGCGAGCCGGTTAAATGCGTGGGACAGAGGGCTCGTAGTACCTGCTACCGCAGCTATGCGGTGGAAGGGAAGGAGCCTAAATCGACCTTTTTTCTTTGAAAAAGAAAAAAAAGCAGTACAAGGAGATTAGACTCTCGGATGAGACTAAGTAGCTACCGACCGTTCCGACGCGCCCTTGACCTATCTTGATTAAGACCGAAACCTATCTAATCGAAAGTGGGGTCTAGTTTAAGCTGTCAAACAAATGGCCTGGAAAGAATAACCACTAGTAGGGATATAGATGGAGTCTCGCTCAGTAAAGAGAGTTGTAGATTCGTAGAACAGGAGAAGAGCCTTGACTTTCTATTATATTAGTCCAGCACGCTAGCTGCAATCTTTCTAAAGCAAGAAGGGAAGGGAGAAAGTTGACTTTGAGAAAGAAAGGCCTTCTCTTCTATTTCGATTCTAATCTTAGGAAAGGTGCGTTATCGCTTTTATTTCTCGTTAGCTAGGCTTCAATAAGGACGTTTAGGCTTTACTAATAAGATAGAAAAGAAAGGGCTTTTTCATCAGGGTGCGGAGGTTTGGAACCTTATACAAACAAAGAGCGTTTTCTTTCAAATGACAACTGCCTCTTCCTGCTGCGAGGGCCTTGCACGAAACCAAACCGCCCCCCCCCCCGCCCGCTCAAGTACCAGTTGCTTCGCAGGTAGGCCCACTTAGGTTAGAGGGGCATTGTCCCTCAGTTCTTAGCAACCCCCGGTGTGTAATCGACATGTTGTTAGCTTCAACTCGTTCGAATAAGAATTTGCAATTACCTCTGCTGTCAATTTCTTATTCATTCAGGGCGCTCGGCCGGTGCTCCTTTCTCAAACCAGAACAACTCTGAACGTTAGGGAAGATAAGGGAGGATCACCTGAGCGAACTGACCGAAGGGACTTGACTTATCCGAACCGAACGATAGCGGCTTAAAGCTAAGAGCAGCGTCGCCGCTTGATCGGCGGGGAGGAGCATCTCAAAGTATGGGGCAAAGGATCAAAGGCTTTTACTTTGTCACCCGGGATCCACCACAGGTTGGGTTTGAGAGCCGTGTGATGGGCGACTATCCAGCACGGTTCGGAGAGCACTTTTAGTCTGCGTTGGTGAATGGAAGCCCCCCTATCAAGCAAGAAAGAAGCGGCTCTTCCCACGGCGGAGTCTGCATTGACTCTATTTATTATTATGGTAAATCAGTGTATCAAGATGTCAATCTTAGATCTTATTTCGGTTCGATACGTCCACCTACTAGACTCACCTTTGGCTTTCGTCTCGGTAGGTGTATTATTCTACATTTTCCCAAAAGAACATTCATTCATTTCTTTCTTCCCCGTCGACCACGACGACAGAAACGACGCGAAAAATCCAGACCCGGAAAGGGGAAGGGCCAGTGGTGGGCATTTGGTAAAGTCGGGCCGATCGGGTGTCTTCATTCAAGCGATGGTACAGAAGAAGAACGAAACGAAGTGAGAGCCCGGGGGGCAGCGAAAAGAGTCGAGTCGATCAGGCTCGACGACCGGGAGAAGCAAAACGAAATCCGGATTTGGCCGAAAAAGAAGCAACGCTATGGATACCATGACCGATCACCATCGATAAAGAAGAATCTTTCTAAATCACTTCGGGTCAGCGGGGCCTTCAAGCATCCGAAATACGCCGGGCTTGTAAATGAAATAGCCCTCCTAAATGACGACTCCTTCAGAAAAACGAAGTTATTCAAGTTCTTTTTCTCAAAGAAGTCAAAGAAGTCCCCCTCCGACAGCCCGACGAGTCATCCACTAAAAAGGACCCTCCCTGCGGTGCGCCCTTCCTTGAATTATTCGGTCATGCAATACTTATTGAAGACAAAGAACCAAATGCATTTCGACCCCGTCGTAGTTCTCAATCATTTCGTGGAACCGGGCGTGCTTGAACCATCTACCATGGGGGGAGCTAATGCACAGGGAAGAAGCTTAGATAAGAGAATACGTTTCGCTTTTTTTGTCGAAAGCTCGACCAGCGAGAAAAAGTTTTTGGCCGAAGACAAAAAGTTGACCCACTTCATTCGCTGGTCGAATCATCCTCGCTTCGCGGGAACAACAAAAACCACCATCTCGCTCTTTCCTTTCTTCGGTGCTACCTTTTTCTTTCCAAGGGACGGGGTTGGGGTGTATAATAACCTTTTTTTTGAGTATGCCCGGGAACAACTCCTACGAAAATTCAGGAAAAAATGTTGGAACCTCATGGCTAAGGATAAGGTAATGGAATTGATAGAGAAATTCATAGACCTAGGTGGGATAGGAGAATTGATAAAGGGAATAGAGATGATGATAGAGATCATACTGAGAAACAGAAGAATTCCGTACGGGTACAACTTTTATTTGAACGAAGTGAAAAAAATGCGATCTTTGTTGTCTAATAGAACAAAGACTAATACCTTAATTGAGTCGGTCAAGATCAAATCTGTTTATCAAAGTGCTTCTCCGATTGCTCAAGATATCTCTTTTCAACCGAGGAACAAAACAAGATCATTTCGCTCCATTTTTAGTCAAATAGTGAAGGATATTCAATTAGTAATGAAAAAAGGGGTGGAGGGGATCCGTATATGTTGTTCAGGTCGATCAGAAGGTGCAGAAATAGCTAGAACTGAATGCAAAAAGTATGGAAAAACATCTAGTAATGTATTTAACCAGAAAATCGATTATGCTCCTACGGAAGTATCTACTCGTTACGGAATCTCAGGTGTCAAAGTGTGGATTTCATATAGTCAAAAAGAAAGGGGACGTGATATATCCGAAACGTACGAAATATAGTCAATATCGTAAAGGCAGATGTAGTAGGGGTTGCGGACGATACACGACTTGGTTTTAGAAGATATGGCACTAAAAGTTATAGAGTTGGTCGTCTTTCATATCGAGCCATTGAACAACGCATCGAGCTATAATTGGGCAATTCCATCATACTATGAGTGGACAATTCCGAAGAAATGGAAAGATATGGGTAAGAGTTCTCGCAGATCTCCTTATTACCAGGAACCTACAAAAGTTAGAATGGGAAGAGGAAAAGGAAATCCTGCGGGTTGGATTGCCCGTATGTCCACAGGACAAATCCCATTTGAAATGGATGGTGTGAGTTTATCAAATGCTCGACAAGCCGCTACATTAGCGGCGCATAAACTATGTGCGTCAACCAAGTTTGTTCAGTGGTCGTAACGTAATTAGTTAGTGGGGAAAAAGCGGGCCGGGATTCAAAAGAATTAGGCGAAGTGTTTGTTCCTGAACGACGGAAGTGGAAAGACACTAAGGGAGAGGGATATACTCCTTTGTTTTTGTAATCGCCGAAATTGTACGACGAACCTTCTTGTTCCAGGCGTACTACCCTGATACGTTAAGCTTTAATTATCCAGGCCCGGTTTATAAAGTGATAGTAGTCAGAATAAATCAGAAAGATAAGAGCTAAGATTCAGGAAAGGAAGCTTTATGGGAGAAAGGAGAATGGGAGAAAGGAGAAAAAGTATGTATTTATCTGTCCATTCCTTCCTCCAACAGATGCGGGTGAATTAGATGCCTTTATCTTATTCTTCGTTCGTCTAAATAGATAATCGATGTCCTTCGCTTCATCTGCAGTTATCGGTGTAATAAAGCAAGGGGAGAGGAGCATATAAGTCAGATTGCTTAATTAATGTATAAGACTTAAGATCAAGCTAGGAGAAGCGCTTTCAGGCTCGTTCGCTTAGCAAATCTCTAATTAGTCTTCTGTCTTAAAATAAGTGTTTAGTGTAACTTTTCAGAATCAAACTGGTCCACCTTAACCTTACATATCTTTGTGTGTTATATAATACTTCATGCAAAATATATGAATGAATTGGGTTTTAAGTGTATTTTTCATTTGTATAATTTTCATCAAGTATTATATAACATAAAAATATATATTTAAGGTTAAAGTTAAATCAGTTTGACTCTGAAAAATCAAACTGAACACTTATTTTAAAACGGAGGAAGTAATATTTTAAACTAAAATACATTTATTTATAGAAGATAATGCAAAAGATTAATTATTTAAATTAATTATAACTTAAACCTATTTATTTTATTCACACTCAGTTACTCCACACACCGTCACCACTATACACGACTAATCATCTATCTATATTACATTATAAAGCATTTGAGACATTCTATATTTAGAAAGTCTAAAAATTCAGACTTTCCTTCATTTTTTTTATAGAAACATCATTTTTAACAATATCTAACAACCATGTAACAACTTTTTATTATGTGAAAAAAAAATCTCTTTGTTTTTAAATTGAAATATCTTTTTATCTATTTATTTTTATCATATTTTTAAAAAATGTGCACTCTTTAATTCAACATCCATTTTAATATATTTTTATTAATTTTTAGTTTTGTTATTTTTAATGACTCCGAAACAGCTGCTTTGCGCGGGTACCGTTCTAGTAAACATAAACTTGCGCGTCCTTTACTAGTTTCAGCAAACAATCACCGATTTTTTTCACTAATTTTTACTCACATAATCGGTTTGAGCTCAATGTAATTCGAGAGAAGCTAAGTTCAACCGTCAACAACGAATGAGCCTATCTAATACTTGGAGTTTTATTACAGGAAAAAAGACATTTCAATAGTGACGTGGTAAAAATGAATAATACAGTGTAGGGTGTGCTAGCTTGCATGTCTAAAAAAATAAAAAGGTATTTGGTTCGCAGTATATTTTAAAATTTTATGAAAGGGATTATACTTTGAATTAATTGTAATTCAAAGAGTTGAAATGTTTGCAACCGTAATATGTTAAAATTGTAACTGATATATTTTGTCATTGTGTTGGCTTTAATCTCAACGCAATTGAATTAAAAAAAATAGAAAAACGTAATAATAACAATAATAATGATAAATAAATAAATAAATAATAATAATAATAACAATAATTGATAAAAATAATAATTAAATAATAGTAATAGTAATAATAATAAAATTAAACAAATAATAATAACAACTAAATAATAATAATAATAATAATAATAATAATAATAATAATAATGTTTAATAATAATAATAATAATAATAATAATAATAATAATAATAATAATAATGAGGGATTTTATTTTCAACACCATTTTAAGCGCGAGAACTGCGATAACCTCTTTTAAAATCAAGAAAATACATGCACACCGTCAATAATCGTAAGAATCCACCCATGTTCTTTTGTATCATCATGAACTCTTCATCTTCTTTCATAAAAACCTTACACTCGACCGCAATACTGCCATTGCACGCCTTATAAAAACATGCATGCACACCTTCGAAGAAAAAATTTGTATTTCCAATTTCTCATCAAATTCTTTAGAACAAATATGTTTTTTTAAAACATATTTGTTCTTTTTAAAACATATGTGAAAAATACAATTATTGAAGGCGTGCATGTATGTTTTTAAAAGTTCTCGCACTTAAAATGGTGCTGAAAATAAAGTCTCACAATAATAATAATAATAATAATAATAATTTAAAGGTAAATCGCATAAAAAGATACCCATCTTAGGGTCAATGCCAATTAAATCATCTTTTTTTTTCTTAATTTAAGGTATCGATTTTTTTTTGTTGCAACGTTAGACAATTAACAGGTTTTTCGGTTACATTTCTAACGATCGTTATTTTATTATTGAATCGTTAGTCCTTTATATGATTTTGTTAAAAAAATATTTTCTACTTATTTTTAAAACTTAATACACGTTTTATACACATTTCTATACACGTTTTTCTACATGCTTTTATCCACGATTTTATACATATATTTTTATACACGTTTTTACAGACACATTTTTATGCATTTTTTTTTTAAAACGTGGATAAAATTGTTTGTAAAAACGTGTATAAAAATATGTGTATAAAAACGTGTAAAAAATGTGTGTATAAAAAAGTGTAAAAATGTGTGTATAAAACGTGTATAAGTTTTAAAAATAAGTTGAAAATATTTTTTTTAACAAAAATCATATAAAGGACTAACGATGCAATAATAAAATAACGATCGTTAAAAATTTAACCGAAAAACCTGTTAATTGTCTAACGTTGCAATAGAAAAAAGATCGATACCTTAAATTAAGAAGAAAAAAAATGAGTACCTTTAATTGACATTGAACCTAAGATGGGTACCTTTTTATGCGATTTGTCCATAATTTAAAGGATAAACTTCTGAATTAGTAATTTAAAACTTTCAATTCAACTTGCTATGTAATATGAATTTCCTCCCTTGATGTAATTGTAATGTTTGAATTACAATTATAACGCAAACCAAACAGCGTACGTAATGTAATCTGAATTACAATCCATTCATTTTGCGAATCAAACAACCTACGTAATTTAATCTAAATTACAATTACGTCTGATTACAACAGATTACAACGACCAAATACCCCCTTAAGGTTTTTCGTGACATAAAAATGATCATATATAATGCCATTGTATTGCTTTTTAATGAGGCGAGCTTAAAGGAAAATGACAGGACAACACATGTAACGTAAAGCTAATGGTACACTCTTTAGCTTCCAAGCTAGGGACCAATATACTTAAATGAAGGCTCGCAATTGACTTGTAACAAATTAAATTGAAGAGCTCAACAATTTGGACTAAATAACAAGTCAAAACTGAACTCCAACACGAAAAGTTGATTTCAAGATCGTAAATTTTATACAGGAGATGCACAGCCACAAAAAATGTAGAGGTAAACTGAAGTAAACAAGTGATGTATAGCCTAAAATTTCTATTACATAAAACAGTCAGTTGAAATTGATATTAGACTTGTGGTTTGTCCGTTATAAAAGTTATCGAATTTATATTCTTAGGATTCTTGTAAAATGTCTGATATGATATATATCACGTGTATCATTTTATGTTTTCTTCTGTATAGGAGAGTCACGTTAACGTTTGGATGTTACTTCTTGTTGACGATATCAAGGTAACACAAAATTATACTCTTCATTTAAAAAATGAAGCTGTAAACGAATTGAATATGGAGAAATGTTCTCATCGAATAGGTTTATAGTCTTTGATAAACAAAGGGTTAAACACTTTAGGAATAAGCGTAATGAAAATGCATGTATCAAAATCCGTTTTGATACGTGCATTTTTAAACTACCAAATTTGCGATATCGTACTTATTTCTTTCTGTGAATGAAACACTATAAGTATTCGATTCTAACTTATCAAGCCGCATGTCGCCACATAGAAACACATGTACTATGTTACTTTTTTTTAGAACGGTAGCACACTTGAAATCCGACCCCCGAGTTATACCATCCATACGGGCAGGCCCCGGGACCCGAACCACTAGGAGAGACCCATGAAGAGAAACTCCTAAAACTCACGACTTCGCACAAGAAGGAAAACCCGGATTTTTGTCTCTTGCGAGACTTGAATCCAAGACCAAACCCCCTCCCCAAGCTCGAGAAAGAGCTCAGGTGTCCAATTGCTCTAAGGCAGTTGGTTATGTACTGTCACTTGTTTAAGTGGAGAACTATTAAAATCAATTTTGGAAAGTGTATTTGTCATACTACCAAATTTATTTGCGATATAGTACTTATTTCCTTACTTGTGTGAATCAAACAGTATACAAGATGATTGACGAATAGAAAGAAAGAATCAGTAGATTACACATCTCATTCATGCATGTAGGTACGAGGATTATTAAGCAAATAAAGGATTTGTTGTATATTACAGGGTGTTTGTTTAAGCTTGTATATTAGGGGGTGTTTGTTTAAGCTTATTTATGAGCTTATGTAATTTCGGTTTATTTCTAACCAGCTCAAATTTTTCGACTTACTTTTATAGTTATGTGCTTAGATACACTTATAAAAAATCTCAAAATAAGCCAAAAAGTTTTTGCTTATGATGAATGAACTGATGAGCCAAAAATTCAACTTAAACAAACATCTCTCGACGTTAGTTTTCGTTTTGCCATGAAAAAAAAAGAAAAAGAAAAACATATCAAATAATTTAAATAAGTCAAGAAACAGGCATCTATTTACTGAGCAACTCGATTATTTTAACCAACAATCGCATCACTGAACCATTCCTGTTTTAACTCACATGAATACAAATCACTTTTTTGACCCATAGTCAAATTAAAACAGTAAAACACCGTTTCTCCACAATTATAACCATTATTATTTAATTATCATTAAACAATACAACCGAAATTTTCAAACCATCCAAACTTATTAAACTAATCGTTCCGTTCCAAAATTATTATCCCTCGACAAAAAACACAGTTTAAGAAAAATGCATTTATTACTGTTTTTTCTTTCTTACTTTTGACAGAATAACAGTTTTACCCTTAACTAATTAATTAAAGTCTTCTTTCAAGTTTGTAATTATAATTTCAAACAAGATAATATACTATAGTAAACTTGATCAAACTTTCCTATTTATTTTTAGTAGTGGACAATTAAATTAGGACATTACAAAAGAGAAACGTAGACGATAAGAATTTAATATAGGTAGATACTTCATTGCATGAAAGTGACACTCACAATAAATCATCACCTGCCTGTCGGACCTACAGTCGACTTGTATTTAAAACCACTGCCAAATTAGTAAGATACCGCTTAGGTAATAATTGTCATTTTAACAGTGATATACACATTCGAAAAGAAAAAGAAACTATACAATTTTACCTATAATCAACAAAATGCTTTTGTGTTTCTATTTGGTTAAATATACTTATCTGCAAACTCCGTACAGAAGATTTTGTAAATGCAATATCACTGCCATCAAAACAAACTACAATTTTTCACATACTACGTAATAATTTGTGTCTACACCGTTTCAGCGACGACAAGTAGACAGTATGTTTGACAAAACTAGTATCAACGTTGTTAACGCTAACATTTAAAATTTAGTAGTAGCCGTTTATTTTATAAAAAAGTTGAGTAGTATATAGTTGTATATGTTATGTAAGTGTAAAGTATAAAATGATAAGTAAACTAAGAGGGTGTTTGTTTCGGTTTATATGCGGGCTTATTAGCTTATTTAATTTCGGCTTATATAACATAAGCTTTATTTACCGGTTTATTTTGAGACTTGTGAACTTATATAAGCCCATAAGTTTTAATATAAGCCAAAAAATTGAAGCCTATGTTATATAAACCGAAATCAAATAAGCTTATAAACTCACGTAACTCAACGCTAACCGCTCATCACTCCTAAACGGCTAAACTACAAACATATCGCGAGTATTGTTCTTGACAAAGTATATATTGAATGTTCATGTTTAAATTGTAATTACAAAAAAATAAGAAAAATACATATTTTTCTTTCTCACTATTTAATACTACCACCTACTTTGACGAAAAAAAGTACCAAGGGCAAAACAGTACTTTCACAAAAGTCAACCATCTTTGATAACCAGTCAACGTAATCAACGGTTGGGATTTAATCTCCCAAAATCAGCTAGTTTTCTCGATCTATTTGCACAGAAATGAGGCTTCACCGCACCTCTGACGTCACCACCGTCCAACGCCGTCATCACCGTCGTTATCGCGGCCGCGTTATGGTTCCAGTTCCGGCAAGGACTAGCTCTAACTAACGGACTCAAACAGAACGTCAATCCAGATGCGGTGGAGTTCACGCGCCGCGCCGGCGTCCTCCACGGCGTTTGCTGACACGACTCGTAACCGCTGTCGCAATCGGAGTATCGCTCCGGCGACATACCTCGATCTGGACAAAACTGTTTCCTCATCATCACCGGTTGCTTATTCAGACGAGACTTAATCGAAAACCACGACGGTGACGACGTTGATGACGTGGCACTTTCACCACCGGAATTCGTAACTCTAAGATCCGAAATGAGATCATTTTTTTTAGATCTGAATAAATTCGTTAACAACGAAAACTTTATAAAACTTTTTTTCTTCTTCATTTTATAATTATCATTATTATTATAAGGTGCAACGGTGGGGCCTACTTGAGGAGTGCTAAAAAAGCGGTGATCCGGTAAGCTGTGCTGACGTGTACGGCTGTAAGGAGAAACAGAGCGAGGGAAAACCGTTGGATGAGTAGTATCTTCTACTTCTTCTTCTTTTAGGGATTGTGGTGGTGATTGTGATTGTTGTTGAATGAGGATGAATAAACGTTGACGGAGACACGTGGCACATACGCCGTTGATGCTGCTTAGATCGGTGTAATGCTTCTTACACCTCATTTGTACGGAATTAAATGGTTTCTTTCTATTGTTGTAGTGTTTGTTTCTTCTTTCAGGAATGTGGTATTTATATATGGAAATAGAGAAGGGTTGATACTTGATAGTAGTGGAACATTTAGTATGTACTATTACCTCTTTTTTATTCTGATGATTTGGTTTTTTTAATTAAAAGATGTAAAGTTATACTTTGACTTTGTTATGTGTGTGATGTGGGGTAGTTTTTATGCAGATAAAAATATATATGTTTGCCACTATTTTATTTTTTTAGGAAAATGACATATTACTACTTTTTTAAAATGGAATTTAGTTACTTTCATTTTGCATGACGATTATCACTATATAAAATTTAGTAACTTTCATTTATCTTAGCTTTAAGTGAGTTACTGTACATTTCTAATGACGAACGGCGTAAATAATTTTCAGTTAAAAAAGAAAAATACACGTCACGTGACGATGTGAGACAAACTTTTTACCAACTATATAAATGTATTTTTGCCTCAATTTTTCTTCTTTTTAACTGGCAAAATATTTGCATCATTCAACGGCTTACTTTTACTAATGGAGGGATGAAAATTGAACGATGTATAAGTCAAGGTCGTGGGACGTCCTTTTGAAAACCACACAGATGTATTATGCACTTTACTATTTTATTTTATTTTTATTATCTGTTTTTGTAAAAATAAAAAATGAGTGACTGTTAAAGTTTACGTCGTTACTGAAAAAGATTATAGCCAAAATTGGAATTTACAGGGTTTTATATTTCAGAGCTTTATGTGCCGATATACAGGGGCGGAGCTAGTAGGGTGACTAGTGAGTGCTGAGCCACCCCTAATCAACCTACTTTCATTAGTTATTTGTACTACCCAAGTCGTTTTTCTACTAGTTTTTTACATTCAACCCCCCTTATCACTATAATTTTTTGCGTTAAGCACGGCCGGCCCCTTAACTAAAAATCATGGCTACGCCCCTGCCGATACATGTGATAAAGATAAACGTTACACGAAACAATTATACATTTAATTAAAAGTCAGCACAATGTCATAAATGTTGCATTTAATGTCGGGTCTCCGACAGGGTCGACCCGCCGGCGAGGTAGCCGGAACCGGTCGTTGACCCGGGTCCAACCCGATTCTTTTTATTTTAATTTTTGTCCAGACCCAAAACACGTGTCTTCAAATATACACACCACCTGTGATTTCGCCGCTTATCAATCATCAAAATCATTAACCAAGCTCAACAACATCAAAACATTAAACCATAAATCCACAAACCCAGAACATCAAAATCATTAAACCATAATTTCTTTTCTTACAAATTTATTTATGCACCATATTTTAGTTTTCAGCTTCAAGATATTTCACCAGATCTTCTTTTGCTTTTTATTTACTTTATGGTCAATTGTGATGTGAGATTTGTTTAATTTGGAATCTTGATGATCAAGTTATGATAAAATATGTATCTTTTTTCATATTTGAATTTGTGAATTTTTTATATTGCTAAACTTTTTTTTATTAATCAGTTTAATCTTATGTTATGCATATAAAGCGTTTGATAAAATGTGTATATATTTTTATAGTTTATGTAGAATTTTTTTAAATTGATTTTGTTCTAAAAGGTGAGTTTTATGTTATGTACACAAGTTGTTTGAAAAAATGTTTGTTACTTGCAGGCTAGAACTTGAGTCAGGTAGCACATGTTGAGGTGCTTCGTTCTTTGTATGCACAATAGAAATTGGGTCCCAAAGTGCCCTCTTGACGACCTTATCTATGTTGCCAATGGTTGTTCTAAAAGGTATAGTGTTCTCTAAGCTCAAGTTGTGTCGGACAATTGTTTAAAATGGTTATTTACAGAAAAAGGGTTTCAGAGGTTCTATGCAATACTTAAGAGACAACTTTTGATTTGTGATGTTCTTTTGCGTTGCAGCTTTCATATTTGACAAATTCGAGTTAAAAACTGATTCTTGCCTTCCACTTAGTTGAGAATCAAAGTATCGGTCAAGTGGGTGCCTAACAAGTGGTTGATGAAACTCTTAAGAGAAATGAAAATATGGTAAGTTCTTCTAACCTTCAAGATTAGCGTCTTAAAGTTATGTTATCTATATTAAATAGAGTTTAAGAAGTGTATTTTATCAATTTGATAGTGATGAATGAAAGTCGAAGTTAAGTGGGTACTATAATACAATATCTTCGAGTACGTTTAAGACAACCGGTACGGGAGAACAAGAGCCACAAAATATTGGTATGTCGGCTTTTTAAAAAAAATAGACCGTCTTTTATTTGTTTGTATAATGTAGTGACAGCTTTTGGGTTGATGTTTGTTAGAGCTTCAAAGGAAAACTGTTTTTTAGCATGTACTGGTATAATTAGCTATGAATTTGAGTCTATTAAAATACTTGAATGTGCGTGCGTGCTTTGAACAAGAAGCAGTACATAAAGCAATGTAGGAGATAGTGTTTGGAATTGCTTTCGCTGTTAACAAAGACGGTAACCCGACACAAGTAAATAAACGTTATTTTTGGTGACATTAATATGTGGAGACACGTAAAAAAACGTTATTTTTGAGCAAATTAGTATGTTGTTTCCAA
>BQNB010167973.1:0-13937 GCA_026074375.1 Tanacetum coccineum
AAGTATGATTAAGTTGATTGTTGGTTTGATTGGTTGTGTTTGTTGTGTTGAGTAATTGTCCTTTTAGTCCGAATTATAACACAAATTCTAAAAAATATTGAAAAAATGTCAATAACTCATAGTAAACAAGGGTTTTGGGCCTCGAAAAATACTTAACCAGCTAAAAGATGGTTACAGCGTAATCCATCTCGTTTTTCTCTTCGATTTGAAAGGTCACGGGCCTAAAACGGACTTATGGTTCAAAAGTTATGGCAGTTTTACTGAAACCCTTTTCTTCACACAAGATTTCTTGGTCAAAACGCAACGATTGTTGGTCAAAACGCAACGAATGTTGGTCAAAACGCAACGAGTCTTGGTCAAAACGCAATTGGTCAAAACGCAACGAGTCTTGGTCAAAACGCAATTGGTCAAAACGCAACGAGTCTTGGTCAAAACGCAACGAATGTTGGTCAAAACGCAACGAGTCTTGGTCAAAACGCAATTGGTCAAAACGCAACGAGTCTTGGTCAAAACGCAACGAATGTTGGTCAAAACGCAACGAGTCTTGGTCAAAACGCAATCAATAAATTAATTGGGCAGAGTAACGTCTAGTCAAAACGCAATGATGGTCTTCAAAACGCAACCTGTGGAGTCAAAACGCAACACACAAAAAAAATATCAAAACGCAGTGACTTTAGAATCAAAACGCAATGACTCCGATCAAAACGCAATGACTTTAGTCAAAACGCAATGAATCTAATCAAAACGCAACGACGAACACTTCTTCAGATAGTCAAAACGCAGCCAAGAAAAAATCTTCAAACTTTCTTGTAAGCTACGAAATGATGTTAAAACCACTTAGTAATGATGCAAGGAAGTGATCTAAGCCCAAAAGTACAAGTCTTTAACACTTTTAACCACGAAACAAAGATCAAACTTTGATTTTTTCTTGCTTTTTTCGAACCAAAGAAAAACAAACCAATAAACCCACGAATTTCAATCACTAAACACCCCTTTAGCTCTGGTACCACATGTTATCCCACTAGTTTAATCCATTACACAACTATAATCTATACCAAGATGCTAGAAAATAAGATGGAATCTTAGAGAGAGAAAGTAGAGAGAGAAACAAGAAAGGAAGATTAGATTAGTGAAAAGAGTGGTGAGTTACAAGAGATAGAAATGTAACCAACACCCTCTCCTTGTGTGGAGAGGGTTCTATCTATACCTATCCTTGCTTTCTTGGCACTTGGGCTTTCTAAACGCGCCGGGCTTGGTTTAACTTGGGCTTCGAGCCCGAAACACGGACAATATTAGATTATAATCCAAGCCCGTTGAACCCGATTAGCCTATTACAATACAAGACCTAGTTTGACTTTCTAAGACTGATAACATTCTTGTTTGACTTAATATAATTAATTCTAACAATTAATATTGTTATTCATGTGATTAAAAGTTTTTGCTGTTAAGTATAATTAGTGATGCTGGTTATACTTAATACTACTGAGTTAATACTATTAGTTATACTTAATATTGTTAAGTATAATTAATTATGTGATAATAGTAAAAATGGCTATGGCTTGTGTTTTCTTGGTTTTTGGACTAACATTTTTGCCCAACTAGCAATCAACCACATTTAACTTACCAACTATCACTCTCAATACAACACTACACAGTTTCCTCAACAAAAAAATACACAAATGTATCCAACACCTCATCTATCACAACCACAATTTAGTCATTCATCCATTTCACCATCACAACAATACCATTCTCATACGGATCATCAAACCTCATCTGTTCTACCAATTACTTATAACTCACCTCAAACTTCAACACAACCAATGAATGAGTTCCCATAATTGGAGATGATCTAATTGCCTGTCTCTACAAGAAAATGGCTTTTCTAATAGTTGTAGCTTCTTTAAGGTTCCTTTCAACCAACAATCAACTTAGAACTTCTTCTAATCTAAGAAACCAGGCCACTATTCAAGATGGCAAGGTTACTGTGCAACAAATTTAAAGGAGGCAAGGACAAAGTTATGCTAGTACTAGATATAAGGGTAAGTAACTAATAATTGGGGGAACATAAATGCGAACAGCAAGGGGGGTTGTTTTAAATGCTATAATTTCCAAGGTGAAGGACACATGGAGAGGCAATGCACTCAGCCTAAGCGACCAAGGAACGCTGTATGGTTTAAGGAAAAGACAATGTTCGCTGAAGCACATAATTTCGGTAAAATGTTAGATGGAGAACAACTCGCATTTCTTACAGATCCAGGCATTCCAGACGGTCAAGCTGCTCAGACAACCATTCCAAACAATGCTACTTTTTAGACTAAGGATCTCGATGCTTATGATTCTGACTGTGATGATGTCTCGAATGCAAAATCAGTTCTAATGGCCAATCTTTCTAACTATGGTTCTGATGTTATCTCCGAGGTACCTCATTCTGAACCTTATCATAATGATATGGATAATCAAAGTATGCATGCAATGCAGGATTTTGAACAAACACCAATTGTTGATTTTTTTAGATAATGAGATATAACAAGTGAAGCATTATCCATTTTCGTACTCTCAGTATTTTTAGCAAGAAACGTAACAGGAAGCTGTTCAAGATACTAATTTGTATGCACAACAAGATTTAATGATTTTATCTGTGATTGAACAAATGTCAGAACAAATGATTAATCGGGTAAATAATTTGGAAAAGGCTAATCAAGAAAAGAACAATGAATCCTTAACCGCTAAGCTTGAGATATACAAAGAACGAGTCAAAACTTTTAAACAACGTCTTAATATGTGATTAACACTCGTGAAAAGATGTTGATTCTTAAAATGAATTATATATTACGCAAAAAGCTTGCACTTAAGTAGCAAATATGACTCACTTAAAAAACACAAAATCCTTTGTTTTTCTAATCAAATCAAAGAAAAGGAATCTTTATTGCAAACATTTACTGTTTTAAAATGAATCCAAAGAAAAGGAGAGTAAATACATGGAAAATGAAATTGATTTGGAAAAGAAAATAAAGGAACTTGATAATATTATTTATAAATTGGGTCAATCTGCTCAAACAGTGCACATGTTAACAAAGCCACAAGTTTTTTATGATAACACTCACAAACAGCTCATGTTTAATCAAATCCCTCGTTTAAAATCTCAAGAAAGCTTAGCGGATTACGCCAACCTTGTATGATGGTAGTGTTATATCTAGTCAACATGCTGCTAGTCTTGTGATTAATGAGGAAGAGACATTGATTTTGGAAGAAGTAAGTCGATAAAAAATGAATGCAAAACCAAACGACCAATTTCAAAACGGAAAAGAAATTAATACTACTTATACTCCAATTAATTAATTGATTAAATAAATTGGTCTAAAGATTTTGGTAAATGTTTTGTTCCACGACAAGAATTGTTTGCTGAACAAGCTTTCTGGTTACAAACTTCTAACCCTAATAATGAAGAATCTGATATTTCACCCGGTAGAATAGAGGCTCCTAGCGAACTTCCTAAAGTTAGTTTGGTTAATACAAGTCTTAAAAAGCTTAAATTCCATCATCTAAATTTACACAGTGGGAGAAGAAGCAGTTACACCGGTGCTATTAGCTGAAGGAGAATGGTGGGTTTGAACACACTAAAGCTAGTTTTCCTAAAAGAAATTATTCATTTTAGTGATGTTCACTACCGGTTTGTAAGTAATCGGGACAATTCAATGAATTTTATATTTATAGATCTTGATTAGAATGAGGAGTAATCAGAAGTACAAAGCAATTTTGTCTAACCAGATGGGAAGCATTGTTCAATTCTATTGTTTCGTAGATTAAACATTATATGTTTTTGTAAATTAGTTTCTAGAAGTTCTGACTAGATCATTTTTTTTGGAAAATGACATACGACATCTTAAATACTCCACACAACAACATCATAAGGTCTCATCTCGGCGGATAATTGACTAACTTTTCATGTAACAATAGATCGTATGAATTTCTACTACTCTAATTGGTGAATCTGTGAATCTGGAAATGCAAAGAAGTGAATCTTGTGAAAAGTGTTTTGATCTTGATGCTGAGCTTTCGAAAACACAAAATTCGTATCATGAACTTTTGAAAAGTTACTCACAACTTGAAAAACAATGTATTTCTCTTGAATTGTCAATGCAACTTAATCAATAAATTTTTCAAAAGGACAAATCCTATGATAATCAAAATACTCTTGAAATTCCTAAATATTTTGAAAATAACGATTTGAAAGCTCAGCTACAAGCTAAAGACACTACTATTTGTAAGTTGAAGGAACATATCAAATCTATTAGAGAAAATAACAAGGAAGAGAAAGTCAAACAAGATATCGATGAAATTGAGACCATAAATATTGAACTGGAACATAGTGTGGCCAAATTACTTTCTAAAAACGAGTGTTTATATAAAGAAATTAATCATTTGAAACAGATTTTCAAAGATCAGTTTGACTCAATAAAAAAGACACGTGTTCATACTAAGGAACAACGTGACTCTTTAATTGCATAAATGAACTCAAAATCTGTTGAAAATGCGGATTTGAAAGCTCAAATTCAAGACAAGGTTTTTGTGATTACATCATTAAAAAATGATTTAGAAAACTAAGAAGGGAAAGAAGTTTGTTGTCCGTTTGCCCAAATACCCCATTGCCACTAACTAATGCTACAGGCATGTATCAAGTTCGACATAGACCTATACTCATAGACTTAAAACAATGGAGCCTCATGAGGAATTATGCTTAAGAAGACAATAGAATGATAGGATCTCACAAACACCAAGTAGCAATATGAAGAAATTAAGTAGAAACCAACCTAGGAAGTTAATTTTAAATTCTAATAAAAAGAATCATGTTAAAGACCCTATTTGTGATGCGAATGTTAAGCATACTATGTTAAATGCGAATTATGAATTAAGTTGTGTTAAATGTAAGCAATGTATGTTTGATGCAAATCATGATGTGTGTTTCCTTGATTTTGTGAATGATGTGAATGTGCGCTCTAAATCTATATCTGCAAATAAAAATAAAATGCAAAATATTTGGAAATCTACGGGTAAAATGTTTACTGAAATAGGATATAAGTGGAAACCAACAGGAAGACTTTTCACTTTAGTTGGTAACTCGTGCCCCTTAACTAGGTTCACTCCCACTAAAGTAGTGCATCTTAAGGAGACCACTTCTAATTCAGTTAAAACACCAAAACCAGATATTAAAGTCTATAGCAGGAGAATCAAATAAGTAAAAACTGTAGGTTCGAGTAAACAAGCTAAGATTGTAGAATCTAAGATAGCTAACAACTCGGAACTCAATCATTCTTCGGGATCCAATGCTACAGATGTTCCATCTTCTTCGTCTCTTGTCAATGACAGGTTGTCTAGATTGTTTCTGGTATCTGGACTTCAGATGCTCTAAACATATGACAGGAAACCTCTCTTAACTCATGAACTTCGTCAGTAAATTTCTGGGAACTGTTCGATTCAGAAATGACCAAATTGCAAAGATTATAGGGTATGGTGACTATAAGCTGGGAAACTTAATTGTCTTAAGGGTATACTATGTTGATAGGCTTAGACATAACTTGTTTTCTGTTGGACAATTTTTGGATTCAGCGATCTTGAAGTTTTCCGAAAAATACACTTGCTTATATATTTATGAATTTAGAAGGTATGATCAGACTCAGGATCAAAGACACTTGTACACAATTGTTCCGTTGGATGGAAATGCTAAATACTTGTTCTTCGATTCTACACACAACTACCAAAAGCTTCAAAGATCAGGGGGAGGGTGAGGGTGCGGGGGGGAGTGTGGGGTGGGGAGGGGGCGGGGGGGGTGGCACACGGCGTTTTTATTCTCAGCTCAACTTCGGTACTCTATACAACAGCTATAGACGGCCTTATGCAAGAGGCTTTCCAAAGCTTATATTATCTTAAAAGAGTAATATGTGGTTCAGAATGTGCAATTAGGTAAAATCAAGTTTGGGGGGGCGGGGGGGGCGGGGGGGGTGGGCGATGACTTAACACACACATGTAGAATACACAACTTGTGTTTAGAGTAATATGATTATGGATATATATATTGGACACGATAAGATGTTGTGACAATTTAATGGGTATTAGTTTTAGTGGTGTTTGGTGAAGTAGACAGGTTTTTAATGGGAGTATTTGGATGTGTGCGAGTAGGTTGATTGATAAGTAGTTTAGATGTAATTTGATGATTTTTTAGTATTGTATGTTTAAAGCCATAGTCCGTAATGTTAAAACAAAAAATGGAACTGAATTTGTCAATCAGACCTTTCGTGAATTTTATGAAAATGTCGGCATCTCGCATCAAACATCTATTGCTCTCACTCCTCAACAGAACGGTGTTGTCGAAATACAAAACCAGACTCTTGTGAAAGCTGCTCGTATAATGTTGATATTTTCAAAAGCTCCATTATTTATGTGGGCCAAAGCAATCAATATAGCTTGTTATACCCAAAACCGTTCCTTGATCCGTCTTCGCTACAACAAAACTTCATATGAGCTAATGCACGACAAGAAGTCGGATTTATCATTTCTTTATGTCTTTGGTTCACTCTGTTATCGGACCAATGACAGTGAAGATTTAGGTAAACTAATTGCAAAGGCCGATATTAGTATTTTTGTTGGTTATGCGCCCGCAAAGAAATCTTTTAGAATCTATAACAAAAGAACCCAGAAAATCATGGAAACCATTCATGTAACGTTCGATGAGCTGATAGCAATGGCTTATGAACATTTCAGTTCATGACCCGCGCCTCAATTAATGACTCCTAAAACATCCAGTTCAGGACTCGTTCCAAACCCTGTTCCTCGACAACCTTTTAATCAACCAAACAGAAATGATTGGGATCGTTTATTCCAACCTATGTTTGATGAATACTTCAATCCTCCACAATGTGCTATTTCTCCTATTCCAGTAGCTATTGCACCAAGAGCTGTTGAAATAGCCGGTTCACCTTCATCAACAACCATTAATCAAGATGCACCTTCATCAAGTACTTCATCAACTAACCAGCAAGAACAATCCTCAATCATCTCACAAGGTGTTGAAGAACCTATACCTAATACACTTTTTGACGATCCATGTCATGAACCTCTTCATGATTTACACTTCTCAAAATCATGATCAAATTCAGTCCTCTCACTCCCTATTAGAACTGATTGGTGAATGGACTAAGGATCATCCATTGGAAAACGTGATTAGAAACCCTTCTTGACCAGTCTCCACTAGAAAGAAACTCAAAACTGATGCCATGTGGTGTTATTTTGATGCCTTCCTAACTTTTGTTGAGCCGAAGAATTTCAAAGAAGCAATGAGGAAACCGTCATGGATCGATGCAATGCAAAAAAGAAATTCACGAGTTCGAACGGCTGCAAGTTTGGGAATTAGTACCCTATCCAGATCGTGTGATGCTGATCAAATTGAAATGGATCTACAAAGTTAAGAAAGACGTATTTTGGTAGAATACTAAAGACCAAGGCTAGATTGGTTGCTCAAGGATTCAGGCAAGAGGAGGGAATCGACTTGAGGATCATTGCACCGGTTTGCATAGAATCGAGAAATCCTATCTTTGTAGTGCAAGGGGGGGGAGGGAGCGGGCGGTGGCCGCTCATAAGAATATGAAGATCTACCAAATGGATGTCAAAACGGCTTTCTTAAATGGCAAGCTCAAAGAAGAGGTCTACGTTTCTCAACCCGGAGGATTTGTTGATCAGGACAACCCATCGCATGTGTACAAGCTCAAAAAGGCCCTTTATGGTCTCAAACAAGCACCACATGCATGGTACAACATGTTGTCAAGCTTCCTAATCTCACAACAATTCTCCAAAGGTGCAGTTAATCCAACACTCTTTACACAGAAAGCTGGGAACGACTTATTACTGGTACAAATTTATGTTGATGATATAATATTTGCATCCACTAATATTGCCATGTGTAATGAGTTTTCTAATCAGATGACCACTAAGTTCAAGATGTCAATGATGGGGCAGATGTCATTCTTTTTAGGATTACAAATTTCTCAAAGTCCTAGAGGCATCTTTATAAACCAATCTAAATATGCTTCTGAAATTGTTAAAAAATATGGTATGCTAACTAGTGATTCTGTAGACACACCTATGGTAGAAAAGAGTAAACTAGATGAAGATCTATAGGGGAATCCAGTTGATGCTACACTTTACCGTGGCATGATTGGCTCCCTTATGTATCTGACATCCAGTAGACCAGACCTTATTTATGCAGTCTGCTTATGTGCCCGGTATCAGGCAAAGCCTATCGAAAAGCACTTAAATGCGGTTAAGCGGATCTTTCGATACCTAAAGGGAACCATTAACATGGGTCTCTGGTACTCGAAGGATACCGGTATGTCTATGACAGCATATGCAGATGCAGATCACGCGGGGTGTCAGGACACTAGACGCAGTACATCAGGAAGTGCTCAGTTCTTAGGTGACAAACTTGTTAGCTGGTCGTCCAAGAAGCAAAAGTGCACTGCCATCTCGAGTACAAAGGCTGAATATATTGCTTTATCTGGGTGTTGTGCTCAAATCCTATGGATGCGTTCATAGCTAACAGACTATGGCTTTCAATTCAATAAGATTCCTCTGTACTGCGACAACAAGAGTGCGATTGCTCTATGCTGCAACAATGTTCAACACTCACGAGCCAAGCACATCGATGTTCGCTACCATTTTATAAAGGAGCAAGTGGAGAATGGAATCGTGGAGCTATACTTTGTCCGGACTGAATACCAACTGGCTGACATCTTCACCAAACCTTTGCCAAGAGAAAGATTCAACTTCTTGATCGAAAAGCTCGGTATGAGAAGCATGTCTCCGGAAACGTTGAAACGTCTGGCAGAGGAAACGGACGAGTGATGGTGGTAACTCATATCCTGTATTGGTATATCCTATGTATCATATGTATATAAGAAAATATAAAAAACCAAAAAGATTTTTTATTTTTGTTTTATTTTACATAAATTTTTCAAAAGAAAAATATAAAAATATAATCCAGAAGAGAAAATACAAAATTAAAAATTAGAAAAATATAAAAATATGTATCTCTGGCATGTCTTCTGAAAATCGATAACATTTACGGCCTTAGAAATGTCATTCAATAATGATACGAGGCTGTAAATGAAGTTTGAGCAGAAGTTCAGAATGTTTTAAAACATGTCATGTGGCTTGCTATTATTTTAGATAGCAACCCGGTCATCAATTTAAAGGCAAGTATTTCGACAAAAAGAAAACTTGACCTTACAACAGGAACTTAATTTTTCTCAGGTATGAATTACTTTATATTCATACAAAGGCTTGTGTTTACTTTGCAACACAACCCGTGCTTCCTATATGCAATAAATGTACGTGTCATTGCATTTATATGTCAAAATACAGAGAAATCTTATTTTTTATAAGGTGTTGATTTCAAAATAAAATAAAATCATCTTTCGGTTTCATCATAAAATCATTTTCAAAGACAATTTGAACCATCAAAATAACGACTACAACTCTTTAAATAGAAAACGAGTCATTATTTGAGGGGGAGAAATTGTCAAATTATCTTCTTTAAAATTCATCAAGTGATAAAAGGAAAAAGGTTTTAAACAATAACGGATCAATATTTAAAGGGGATTTAATTAAATTTAACTCATTTGGGCTTTATATGTTATGTGTTATTGCCTTTAGGGACTAAATAGCAAATTGGAAGGCTTAGACTAGTTTGATAAACCTTTAGGGTCTATTTGTGCCAAAAATATATCTTATCCTTTGTTTTAGGAAAGTATTAATAGAAAAGGCAAAGTAGTATAAACCTTAGGGGGAATTTTTGCCAAAACCTAAAAGTTTTCAAACAAAAAACCCCCCACCGGTGTTATATCACTCGTCATACAAAAACACACCCTTTCCCTCTCTTTGTAATTGAACCAACCAAGAACACCAAGATTTCGTGCTTTTCAATCCTCAAGGTAAACTAAAAACTTGTTTGTTTAACCCTTAACATCTTCTAATCAAAAGGAATCGGCCTAAAACACTTGTTTTTGCTCATAAAACCCTAGAAATAGGTTTAATGTTCATCAACATAAAAAGTGTGTCAATCTTTAAATTGATTGAGGGGTTTTGATCTCTTGGGGGTAAACAACACTAGGTTAAAACAGTTTTTAATGGGGATATCATATGAATGTGTTTGTCTTGATTTATTGGGTCGAAAATAGGGTAAAAATGTAAGAACTTAAAAAAGTTCATGGGTTTGTGGTTAGAAGAGTTATTATGATCCTTTGTGAGTGTTTGGGTGTGCTAAAACAAGATTAAACAACAAAACTTGATAAACTTGGGTTATAAGGGTTCATATGGATCGAAAATTGCAAAAGATGAGATTTTTGTGGTTAATTCATGTTAAAATTGGTTCATATGTGGTTTATGGTTGCTAAGGATCGTGTTTTGATTGATAAAGATGCTTGAAAATAAAGTTTGTGCTTTCGTTAAATTTGCTCTAGGCGAAGTATACTTATATTCAAACTGGGCGAATTATACTCTATGTATCAGGCGAAGTAAATCAACTTTGTTCTAGACGAAGTATACATAACTCAATAGGTGAAGTATACATGTTTGTAAAACTGGGCGAAGTATACATATGTTTGTACTAGGCGAATTATACTCCAAAAGTGAACTAGGGAAAGTATACACTTGAGCTAGGCGAACTATACTCCAAAAATTACAACTGTGCGAATTATACATATAGGTGAATTATACACACAAATTAACAATAAGTGAATTATACACTACAATAGGGCGAAGTATACATCTTCTATAGGCAAATTATACTCTAAGTCTTAATAACTAGGCGAATTATACTGAAAATTCAATCTAAGTGACTTATTCCTTTAAATTTTCACCAAGTGAGCTATTTAGGGTAATTTTTCCTTAGAAATCAATCTAGTTGCTTAGTTGACTATATTTGTCCTATAGTTAGTGTGTTAACATTCCATGTTGTCCCTTGGATTGTTGTTAATTTTCCTGTGCTATAATTCAATGCCGAAGTGTGTGTGCCTAATCCCTAGTTAGAATTTACAACTTGCATCTAAAATCAATATTCATGAACCAAATTGTCATCCAGTAATATATATATCTGTTTGTATATAAATTGTATTTGACAAATCTTAGCAGGAATCTGAAATACTACGCTTGCTCAACTACGTTGCTCCACTTAACAAGTTGCTCTTGACAATGCATTGGTACCACTTGAGAAACGAGTCGAGATTGGCAAATGCAACATGAGAATCAACCCTGAAAAGACTCAAAAGGAACCCACATATCAAGTTTTCTTGGATACCCTTGCTCTCACTACTTGCTATCCAGCTTTCCTTATCACTGCAGATGTCCCTGAAATCTATATGCATCAGTTTTGGTTCACCATCAACAAGAAAGACTCAACTGCTTACTGGTTCAAGATTGATAAGAAAAGGTTCACTCTAAATGTGGAAGTATTCAGAGAGATCTTCCAGATATGCCCTAAACTTCCGAATCAAGAATTTGATGCACTTCCTTCAGATGAAGAAATTGTCTCCTTCATCAGAGAACTTGGCCACAAAGGAGACATCAAATCTATCACTGAAGTTGTTGTTGATCAGATGTACCAACCATGAAGAACCTTTGCTACAATCATCAACACGTGTCTATCTGGGAAAATCACAGGCCTTGACAAGCTTCGACTTTCAAGAGCTTAAATTCTATGGGGAATGTTCTATAAAAAGAATGTTGACTTTATCGAACTACTCTGAGAAGACTTCACATTCCAAATAGACAACAGAGACCATAAGAAACAAGAAAAGATGTACTATCCCAGATTCACAAAGGCTATCATTCATCACTTCATCACCAAAGACAAGTCAATTTCTATGAGGAACAGAATGTTTATGCATACTGCAGAGGATGACAACATTTTGGGTCCCATGAGATTTGTCTCCAAAGCTGATAACTATCAAGTGTATGGAGCACTACTTCCTGAAGTAATGCCTAATCAGAAGATGCAGGACTCTCCTGCTTACAAGACTTATCTTGCATTTGCCACGGGTGCAACATCTCCTAAAAAAGCAAGGAAATTCAAGAAACCTGCTTCTCCTTTAAGAAAGAGAACACTTGTTACCATAGAAGAAGAAGAGCCTGAACCTGCTAAGAAAGTTGTACCTTCCAAGAAGCCTTCTAGAAAATAGTCTACTGGTGTATAAATCCGAGACACTCCTGGTGTCTGTGTCAAAGAAGAAGGCACCAACAACAACTGAAAAAGCAAAGGAATTGATTTGCTGTCTGAAGCTGCCTTACTTGAGGAGGCTCAAGTGAAGAAAGTTCTTAAGAGAAGCCGACGGGAAACAACTATCCATCAAGCAGGTAGCTCAGGTAATGGAACTGGTTCTAAACCAGGGGTTCCTGATGAGCCAAAAGGGCAAAGCTGCTGTTGACACACAAAAATAAAGGAACTCTGGGTTATGAAACCAAGGTATATCTCCGATGTGTCCCATAAGCTGATTCTTTATAAAGCGAGTATGAATATTAGAGTGACATATAAAGATGCTGAATATCAACAAGATGATGAAGAAGATGCCCTAGAAAGTGATGATGACCTTCAACAAGCAGATGATGAACGAACTGATTCTGAGAATCAAATGACAAATGATGAAGACGAAGAATCTGAAGATGCATTCGTACATACTCCTGAAGACTATGTACCTACTGATGATGAAACGAATGATGAAACCAAGGATGTAGATGAGGAAGAGTATGAAAGGATCAGTGAAGAACTATATGGTGATGTCAACGTTAAATTGACAGATGCTGAGCACAACGATGAAGAAAAGGGAGATGCAGATATGACAAATGCTGCACATGTATAGGTTGAGCAGACACAAGAACAAACAACGGGCGTACAAGAAGAAAGTGGTCCAGAAATGGCAAGTATTCAAGGTCAGTACGTTGAACAAGCAACAACTACTATGACTCATGCCATACATAATGCTACTACTGAGGTACCTCAATTAAGTTTAAGTCACTCTATTTCATCCACCTATACTAATGCATTCCTTAACCTTGAGAATCTTCATTCTACTGAAACATAAGTGGTTTCTATGTTAGACATTAATGTTCAACATGAAGTTCCATGTACTTCACCACTTCTCACCATCCCTATTTCTGTAATCCCTGAACACACTATTTCCATCCATCTGAAACAGTCACAACTACTCCAGCAACAACCATTACTTCCCTTCTTTCGTCACTCTTTCCTTCTCTTCAACAATCAATACCAATCCCAACGCCAACAAACACAGAAGCTACAACCTCAACCATTTCAGTTCCTGAATCTGAAACCCTTTCTGCTCTCTATCAAAGAATTACTAATTTGGAGAAGGATGTAAAAGAGCTCAAAAATGTTGATAACTCTACAACAATTATTTCAACAATCAAATCTGAAGTTCCAAATGCTGTAAAGGAGTACCTTAGATCAAGTCTGGACGATGCCTTGTATAAGGTGATTCAAAAATACTTTGCTGATGTCATTAAGGAACACTCTATTCCAGCTGAGATTGTAGAAAGACTAAGGCAGCAATATGTACCTCAGAAAAGTATTGAAGATATCCGAGAAATCAAGATGGATCATGCAAGAAAGCAACAAGTGCCTAAAGAAACTATCACCTCATCTGATACCACTGCACTTGAAGAATTTGATCAGAAAACTACCTCGTTTAACACAATGACTAAATCTAAGTCATTCAACAAAAGTCCTAAGCACAGAGCTCTATATCATGCTCTCATGGAGTCAATCCTCGAGGATGAAGATGTTATGGACAAAGGTGTTGCTAACGAATTGAAGAAAAGGAAACCAAATGATGCTGATAAAGATGAAGGCCCTTCCGCTGGATCAGACC
>BQNB010167975.1:0-13937 GCA_026074375.1 Tanacetum coccineum
AACAATTATTTGATGCAATATACATTGTTAACTATTTATACTAAAAAAGAGATAGTAGTCCAAAATAAGTTGACTATTATGTTGAATATTGACATAATGATTTAATGGGCTATGTGTAGGGACCTTTCCATGTTCCCTTCAATTCATCAGTGATGCCGAAGAAATGACTCATCTCAACCCCACTTATAGTGCTTGGATGAGAACGGATCAAAGTGTTTGCTTATGCTCATCACAATGGACATGTTGACAAAAGTCTACAATAGAATATGAATACAAAACATATATGGATGTTTGGATGGCTTTAGAGCAAAGATTTGTTGATATGTTCATAACTAAAGAAAAGAAATTAAAGATTTGTCAAAGGATCAACTATATTTTCCTTTGACTTTACGTAGTCGATGGAAATGATTTCATTTCCTAACAAGCCCTTTATCGTATTGTGGCGATGTCTTATATTTCTTGACTTTCCATTATAGATGTGATTCTTTGATCTAGTAAGAGTAGTCATACTATCACAATGTATACGCACAACAGTCACAGGTTTTGGCCATAAAGGAATATCCTCTATAAAGCTTCTAAGTCATTCAATTTCTTCAACGTCTTTGTCTAAAGCTACAAATTCTGCTTCTATAGTTGATATGGTATTTAGAGTTTGTTTAGATGATTTCCATGATACATCATCCCCTCTAAGTGTAAATACATATCTACTTGTGAACTTGCCTTCATTATGGTTGGAAATCTAATTAGCATCACAAAATCCTTCTAACACGGGAGGATATTTAGTGTAATGTAACCCATAAGCCATTGTATGCTTAAGATATTGAAGCACCTTAACTAGTGTATCTTAATGATCTCTACCAGGGTTGTGTGAGTATCGACTAAGTCGAATTACACTATATGCCAAATCTGGTTGTGTACAATTCATTATATACATCAAGATTTTTAGAACTTATGTACATTGTAACTGAGATACACTTTGTCTTTTGTTCTTCTTTAGTTGAACCTTAGGATCAAAGGGAGTTACAACTGGTCTATCATCATAGTGCTCAAATTTCTTAGGGGTTTTCTCAATGTAATGAGATTGGGTAAGGATGTATCCATTCAAATTTAATTGAATTCTAATACCTAGAATAACATCAGCTACTCCTATGTCTTTCCTAGTAAATGATGAATGAAACGTTTTCTTGGTTTGGTTAATAACATCCATATTTGTTCTCATAATTAGCATATCATCTACTTATAATTTTTTTTATGACAAATGCATTTTTGTATTGTTTAACATAAACATATTTATAACATTCGTTTATTTGAAAGGCATTTGATAAATGAGTGTTATCAAACTTTTCATGCCATTGCTTTGGAGTTTGTTTAAGGCTGAAAAGATATAACCAATTTACAAACCTTATGCTCTTGACCTTTGACAACAAACCCCTCAGGTTGTTGCATATAGATTTATTCATCTAATCCACCATTTAAGAACGTAGTCTTCACATTCATTTGATGTATAGTCAGGTTGTGAATTGTTGCTATAGCAATCAATGTTCTTATAGAGGTTATCCTTGTAACCAGTGAATAAGTATCAAAGAAATCTTTACCTTCTTTTTGACGACGTCCTTTGGCTACTAAACGAGCCTTATACTTCTCTAAGGTACTATCAGGTCATAGTTTCTTTTTGAAGATCCATTTATGTCATATTGGTTTATGTCTCGAAGGAAGGTCAACCAATTTCCATGTATTATTATGCACAATTGAGTCTGTCTTGCTTTGAATAGCCTCTTTCAAATAAGGTGCTTCTAATAAATCCATAGTAGCTATATATGTTTGTGGTTCTTCATTAACAATATAGGTCATATAATCAGGTCCAAAGTCTTTGGAGACTTTTACGTACTTACTTTTTCTAGGTTTGATAATCTCTTATGGAACCTCATAATTATTGTATGTTTGATCTTGAGAAAACTGACCATCTAATACTCTTTTCCTTGAATTTGAGATTTGTTTCTCTTTATCCTTATAAGGAAATATAATCTCAAAGAAATCTGCTTCAGCAAATTCTATAATTGTGTTGTTGCTTATGTCCTCTACATTGAATTTATAAACAAAGAACCTATAAGAAGTACTATTCTTTGCTGGACCAAGATAAACACAATCACCTGTGTTTGGTCCAAGTTTGGTTATCTTTGGTAAACGTATTTGAACCTTTTCCAAACAACCCCATACTTTTATCCTTTTATAAGAAGGTTGATTTCCTTTTCATAACTGATATGGAGATTTGTCACTCTTCTTATGAGGAATTTTATTTAATATTATGTTTGCAGCAAGACATGCTTCACCCCAAAGACTATGAGGGGCCCTTAAAGTAATTAGCATTGAATTGATCATGTTCTTCAATGTTTTATTCTTACGTTCAACCACTCCATTTTGTTATGGAGTGTATGGGGCTGTTGTTTGGTGTACAATACCAAAAGTAGAAGAGATGTCAAAAAAGTCATTGGATTCATATTCTCCTCTTCTATCAGTCCTTATAATTTTGATCTTTTTGTCTAGTTGGTTTTCAACTTCTGCTTTATATGTCTTAAACATATTCAAAGCTTCATCTTTGGTATTTATTAAGTACACATAACAAAATTTACTACAATCATTAATAAAAGTAATATGATAATTCTTTCCTCCTCTTGATGGAATTGCTTTGAAATCACATAAATCAATATGTATTAAACCAAGTATTTCATTTTATTTTTCTACAGATGCATGTGAATGACTTGTGTATTTAGATTCAACACAGATTTTACACTTGGATATTTTATCCTTAGAACATTTAGGCAACATGCCTAAGTTTATCATTCTTTGCAAGGAATGAAAATTAACAAGGCCTAATCTAGAATGCCATAAGAAAGAAGGAGTAATCATGTACACAGAAGCGGTGCTAGTGCTCGCATTATTATTATTAATAACATTGTCATCAGTTAAAACACTTATTTTAAAGAGTCCCTCATCAAGGTAACCCTTTTCAACATACACAACGCCTTTAGTGATTACAAGTTTATTTGATTCAAATACAAGTTATAATCCCTTATTACCAAGACTAAGACTAGAAAGCAGATTCTTGGTGATGTTTGGCACATGCAACACCTTTGAGAGTACAAGATCCTTTCCAGAAGTTAGCTTTAGTATGACTTTCCCTTTTCCTTCAATCTTTGAATCGGTTCCATTCCCCATGAACATTGGTTCTGGTTCAGTCACATTTTGATAAGATACTTATGACATACCATCCGATCTGCTAACGAGTGTTACCACCACTCTGGTACATAGCTTACCATTTGTACAAAGGGTGATGAAGTACCCTCTTAAAGGACGAAGCCTGACCTCCGCCCTACACATAGTTCTACATTATGAACTCAAATATTAGCGTAAAGTCATTCACAATGGCTACCGCAAGGTAATTCACCAACCTTCACCCAAAACACTCACAAAGTCTAACCTATGTTAAGTTCAAAGCCCTTTCCGCCATGATTCGGAGCCTCATCTGTCAAGGTTTGGAGCCACCTCTGTCAAGGTTCAAAGTCTAGTCTATGACAAGGTTCGAAGCCTAAAGGTCACAGCCTCTCTACCTACAAATGTGGGTATGGTCGAGCTGGTCATACAAAAATGGTTAAGCAGAACTGGTCAAAGGAGAGCTGGTCAAAAGCCACGATCTCTGTAAGACCTGATCAATATCCTCTCTAACTACCCCTACCTCTCTTATTATGCCTATAAATAGGGAAGCCGTCACAGAAGTATGTAAATTAACTAAACCCAAGAGATATCTGATGACATCAAATAACGTCACTTTTATAGCATCATTTATCCCATGTATATAACCCATTTTTGTATAATTATTGCAAAGAATTGTTACTTAATCGTTTGTATTTAAGAATTGCAGTAATTATGGAGTACTTGGTAAAGATTAGCTAAAAGGCACGCATCCTAGAGCTTAAACAAAGACATTTTAAAGATTATTGTTCTGACATCCAATACACCATATCCATCAAGGAAGATACGGCGTATATGTACCTGAACTTCATAAAAGACCACGAAGGAATACAGATCAATACGCCGTATCCAGAAGAAACCAATACGTTGTATTTAAGTTATGGAATGTGAATATTCTAGAAGATATCAAACGTGGTCCCTACTCCAAGAAACCCCTGATACGCCGTATTGACCTCAGTCAATACGCCGTATCGACCAAATTCTAGACCCTATAAATAGAAAACTCAAAAATGAGTTTTCAGTGTGCTAAATCATATTCTCGATACCCTAACCTCAAAAGTTAATTTTCAGAAGAGAAGAAGAGTAGAAGAGGTCGAGCAACGCAATTAATTCCATAGGAGACAACGTGTAATTCTTATACTCTTGTAATCATTTAGTTTTTGGTATCATTCGTTAACTCAATTAGTTTACCTTGGCTAAATTATTACTTTTGTATTAATTATGACGTTTGAAGGCTAATACCTTCGGGTATTAGCCATTATTATGAAGATCTGAATGTTTGGTTTTTTTATATCTCGATTGCTTAATTTATCGTTGTATGCTTGTTTATGTTTATCAGTTTATACTTGTTTACGTGCTTTTGTATGCGACCTATCATTCAACTGGATCTAGTGATATTGACCAAGTAATCTAGATGCCGGGATGGCTCTCCATATAGTGATTTATACATCTAGACCAATAGGATCACAAATAATAACCTTTCTTTGTCTTTTCATTGTGAGCTTAGTTGGGCCGGCAAGTAACCCTTGGTATCAACGAGTATGTTCTAATCTTGTATAAACTACCTTGTTTTCATTGTCATGAACTGTTTTGCTACCTTATAAAATATATCATTTATACTGTACAAGATTTTTAAACATAACACTAGTTTGACGAAATGAGCATTTTATCGTTAGTCCATAAATTATGCATAGCTTGATCACCTATGTATAATTCAGGAAGGACCGTGTTATGCTGGGAGTAGTCACCATAAAATTTTGTCAGATTACCCTTACCTTCCATCTCTATTTTATTTCTTTTCTCTACATTGTCAACATGATTATATTGTACTCGTGTTTTATTAATATTTTTGCGTGCGTATTCGTGAGTCGTGTCGGTCACGTGTATCCGTATTCGTAAGCGTCATAACTAATCAGATTTTCCTTAAACCTTAGCATATAGAAATACCATACCCTTAGCCAAGAGACCAGATCCTACTACTTGTAGCCACGATAATTATGGATTGTCAAAATTTAGAACATAACGGACTTATCATTCTAATTGGATTATAATCAAAAGAACTAGTAGATTTCCTTCAATTGACTTACCTATTAGTGAGTTAGAATCACGTAAATTATGAGATTATCGTACCGGCAAAACTTCTGATGGACCTGAAGTTAAAGCAAATGACATAATTAGTGCAAGTACATGGAACCTAGTAGATAGAAGTCTCACATTCGATGAGTTTAGCTCTTTAAGTAACTTTGTCCCATCTACTGTAGACACTAGGTACTCTATAAAGTTGGCCGATGAAAAGGTCAAAGGAGTCGATACTATCATTTGAGATTATACACTGAATAATCTAAACCATCCATTCTAGATAGACTTAATGCCCGTAAGACGTGGTAGTTTCGACCTTATCATCAGTATAGGTTGGTTGACAAAGTACCACAACATGATCATTGTGATAAAAAAGAGTGTTCGTATAGCTTTAGGTGATGAAACTTTAACGATTCGAAGTAATAGGAGTGATGGTATGCATCCATAGTTGCTAGTAAGCAAGAGCTGAGTTGTTTGATAGGATTGGTATGTTAGAGCGGGTTAACTTGAGACTCAGAGGCATGTTGTGTGTTGAGAGAGAAAGAGTTGACCATCTCTGTCGTAGTAGGTTGTATGCTCAAAGGGATTTTGTAACACCCCGATAATTCACATAGCGGCGGAAGCTAAATATGGGGTATTGCTTCATGAATCAATAGTCATAATCATAGAAAACGACTCATAAAGAGACGTTTGGAAAATTTAGTTATCATTCAATATCATATCAGAGTTTTACAAAAGGAGGTCCCAAAATACATTTAAAACATAAAGGTTGAATGATAACAAGTTTGGACGTCTTTAAGTCCATGCTACTCCGTGCCTTAAACTGCTTAGTTACCTGAGATAAACATGCTAAAAAGGTCAACACAAAGGTTGAGTGAAATTCATAGGTTTGTAATGAAATGGTTGAATACAAGTCACCATAAGTGGTAATAATTGTACAATTACAATTATCATGGAAAACAATATTATTGCCTAAAGCTCATGACATCAACACGTTAACATGGAAATCACCTCAGTGACATTATTGAGGAACAAATGTCCTCTTGGAAAGGTAACTTGCCAAAGTTACCCATTATTCTCAAATGTAGTGCATTTGATTACCTCATGTATAGGTAAACACAAACGGGATTCGTCAACCCCGATAGATCTATCCACAATATTCGCGTTCACTCGTAAGTGATTAATGGTTCATGATTAAATAATATTAGCAGTGGAGGTAAACTTAGGCAATATTATATCAGGATAACATACAGTTGGAAAATACTTGTATTCATGGTTTATAGCATGTATCCCCCCACGAGGTTTGGAAAAACATATAAAGGTGGGACTATGAACTCACCTTAACAGGGAAATCTGATTGATGGCAAAAGTAAATCAAATGGAAGTAAACGGCTTCGTCACGCAACCTGGGGTAATATGTCAAGTCTTAGTTTTATATTTCAAAACTTTATTTCATAAAGTTTAACATAAATATTAATTTGGTTTATTAACTTGTGAAAATATCGTATCACTGTTCGGGCTATCATAATCCAGAGGTCATGTAGTAAACGTTTGAGGAGCTAGGACACTTTAAATCATAAATCCAGCAACTCGTCAAAACGTTTACCCAAATGAAAGCCCCTCACATGAAATTCTCTAGTAACGTGATACGTTATAGTTTAAATGATAAGATTTTATCTTTTTAAGTTTCTTCAAAAGCTAGTGGATGATAAATTATGTTAAATATATAACATAATTATTTTTATATGTTTCGATCGATGAATGAAACGATAAATGTGTCAGGTTTTAATAAAATCGAGTCTTATAACGTTTAAATATATTTTTATTATTAAATATAAAAATATTACATTTTATACCCTTAAGAATTTGAAATTGACAATATATACCCTTGGTATATATATTTTTGCAATTTAAACCCCTTTATATATGATTTTAAAACATTTAACCCTTAACTTTCAAATATAGCAAAACAGGCCCTTGTAGTTTTAAGTTTAGAGTAATTATATTTTTGGCCCGAAAGTTAATAAGTTTCAAAATATACAATATATAGCCCCCGAAGGGCAAAACGATTGCATTTTAAGTCTAAATTCCATATACTTTGTATTTTTAAATCCGATTTCGTTTTGCAGCGTATAGCTTATCATAATAAGCTAAAATAAGTTGGTTTTGCAAGCTTAAAGCTTATGAAATGAGCTTATAAGCTCGATAGTTCAAAAAGTGTGTGTTTGGTTTTAAAAGTAAGACCCAAAAGCTTAGATCTTTTAGAGTTGGTTTCAAAGCTTATGAAAATGATAAGTTAGCTTATTAGAATAGCTTATAAGACCAGCTTATGGCTTATAGCTTATTAGGGTTTTCGAAAAGGGTTTTAGGGTTTTTAAGAGAGGTTTTTGTGTTTGGTTTAGGAAAAACCAAAACGTGTGGATATCAGGATTTAGGGTGCTTATTCATTAGGATTATAAAAGTGCATAGAGCTTATAAGATGGAATAGCTTAAGCTATGATTATTTGGGTATCGCATGGGTTTTAGGGTTTTCAAAGTGGGTCGTTTAGGCTAAAAATAGGTCGATTTAGGGTTCGGTTAGGTTAAGGAGTTTTTAAAAGAGTTTAGCTTGATCAAATGGTTTAAACAAAGCTTATAAAGGATTTAAAACATATCAAGAGCTTATAGAACAAGTTGTAGAACTTATAAGAACTCGGAATGGTTCGAAGATGGTGAAATGGGTTAAAAATCCTTAGAGATGAATCAAGAACCTCTTGTTCTTCTTAAACCTTGGATCCTACTTGCTTAAACCTTCTTTCTTTTCTTCTAGGGCTCGACTAGTACATCATTTCGAGAATAGGTCTAGTTTTGTGGTGAGTTTCTGGAAGTGCGGAGGGTTTCGGCTATTTATAGGGTTAAAGAAAGAGTGGTGGCCAAGTTTCTAGCAATGGTGACTATTAGAAGCTAAGACTATAGCTTAGCAAGGTGTAGGGTGGTGGTGAAGGTTCGAATCACCAAGGTGGTGACAAGGTGCTTTACTTGGGGTGCAAGGTAACGAGTAGGTTACAAGGAGGTGGTGAGGTGTTTGGTTTGGGGCTCAATGGTAGTGACAAAGTGGTAGGCAAGGTGGTGGATTATGGTGGAGGGTGCTAGCTTGGTTTTGGCTTGGTTTCGAAACCAGTTAGGGTGTTGGCGGGTTTATTAGGGTTTTGAGTTAGGGTTAGGGTTTTAGGATGAGCTAGGGTGATATGGAGGGAAAGTTTAGTTCAAATGTGGTGCTAGTAGGAGTTTTAACTCATGCTTAAAAGGTGGTATGAAATCTCATAAGAAATTAGAGGCAAAATAGCTTATTTGAATCTTGTGCATTATTGGGTTGTACTATAAGCTTAAAGGAGTTGTACTAGGGTTTTGGAGGGAAACATAGTTTGAATTTTATGCATTGATAACTTGTACACTTGTATTGTATGTAAACATTTCATGTAGTCGGGGTTTTGATATAAACGTTAACGTATAAAGTCCGTTTTATAATAACGTTATAAATAGTACGTTAAATAGATAACGTATGTGGTAAAAATGGATTTTAGAACATATTACTTGACATATTATAACGTTCACTTGATATAAACGTTGATGGAATTGGCATTGGTAGTTGCGTGAGCTCGTTTACTTTGGAAATGTAAGTTACGTTACATAATGGATGGAATAAAACAAAAAATATTTCCGTGAAAATGGTTCTATTAAATATAATAGATGGATAATTACACTGAGGAAAATTGTGGGTTGTTATAGTCTCCCAACCTTAAAGAAATCTCGTCCCGAGATTTAGTTGGATGTTGGAGTGATGTTTGGAAATAGATGTGGATATTTGGCACGAATTTGATCTTCGCGTTCCCACGTAAATTCTGGTCCTCTTTTAGAGTTCCATCTTACTTTGACTATAGGGATGCGACTTTGTCTTAGTTGCTTGACTTCTCGATCCATAATTTCCACTGGTTCTTCCACAAAATTGAGTTTGTCATCGAGCCGAAGCTCTTTCATTGGAATGATGAGGGATTCGTTAGATAGGCATTTCTTTAAATTAGAAATGTGGAAGGTACTGTGGACCTTACTGAGTTCTTCAGGAAGCTCAAGTGTGTATGCCACTGGGCCGACCCTTTTAAGGATCTTAAATGGTCCAATGTACCGGGGTTAAGCTTTCCTCGTTTTCCAAATCGGATGACACCTTTCCGAGGTGACACTTTTAACATGACACGATCTCCAACTTGGAATTCCAAAGACTTTCGCCTTACATTGGCGTAACTCCTTTGCCGGTCTCTTCCAGCTTGCAAGCGTTGTCAAATTTGTACTATCTTTTCGGTGGTTTCATGATACCAACACATTAACATGGAAATCACCTCAGTGACATTATTGAGGAATAAATGTCCTCTTGGAAGGTAACTTGCCAAAGTTACCCATTATTCTCAAATATAGTGCGTTTGATTACCTCATGTTCAGGTAAACACAAACAGGATTCGTCAATCCCGATAGATCTATCCATAATATTCGTGTTCACTCGCAAGTGATTAATGGTTCATGATTAAATGATATTGGCAGTGGAGGTAAACTTAGGCAATAATATATCAGGATAGAATAGAGTTGGAAAATACTTGTATTCATGGTTTATAGCATGTATCTCCCCCCACGGGGTTTGGAAAAACATATAAAGGTGGGACTATGAACTCACCTTAACAAGGAAATCTGATTGATGACAAAAGTAAATCAAATAAAAGTAAACGGCTTCGTCATGCAACCTGGGGTAATATGTCAAGTCTTAGTTCGATTGTTTATATTTCAAAACTTTATTTCATAACGTTTAACGTAAATATTAATTTGGTTTATTAATTTGTGAACACATCGTATCACTGTTCGGGCTATCAAAATCCAGAGGTCATGTAGTAAACGTGTTGAGGAGCTAGGACACTTTAAATCGTAAATCTAGCAACTCGTCAAAACGTTTACCCAAATGAAAGCCCCTCAAATGAAATTCCCTAGTAACGTGATACGTTATAGTTTAAATAATAAGATTTTATCTTTTTAAGTTTCTTTAAAAGCTAGTGGATGATAAATTATGTTAAATATATAACATAATTATTTTTGTATGCTTCGATCGATGAATGAAACGATAAATATGTCGGGTTTTAATAAAATCGAGTCTTATAACGTTTAAATATTATTTTATTATTAAATATAAAAATATTACATTTTATACCCTTAAGAATTTGAAATTGACAATATATACCTTTGGAATATATATTTTTGCAACTTAAACCCCTTTATATATGATTTTAAAACATTTAACCCTTAACTTTCAAATATAGCAAAACAGGCCCTTGTGGTTTTAAGTTTAGAGTAATTATATTTTTGGCCCGAAAGTTAATAAGTTTCAAAATATACAATATATACCCCCGAAGGGCAAAACAATTGCATTTTAAGTCTAAATTCCATATACTTTGTATTTTTAAATCCAATTTTGTTTTGCAGCGTATAGCTTATCATAATAAGCTAAAATAAGTTGGTTTTGCAAGCTTAGAGCTTATGAAATGAGCTTACAAGCTCGATAGTTCAAAAAGTGTGTGTTTGGTTTTAAAAGTAAGACCCGAAAGCTTAGAGCTTTTAGAGTTGGTTTCAAAGCTTATGAAAATGATAAGTTAGCTTATTAGAATAGCTTATAAGACCAGCTTATGGCTTATAGCTTATTAGGGTTTTCGAAAAGGGTTTTAGGGTATTTAAGGTGCGTTTGGTTTAGGAAAACCAAATGAATAAGCTTAGGGTTTAAGGGCTTATCTTACGTGATCATGAAAGTACATAAGAGCTTATTAGGATTAGAGTAAGCTTATACTAGCTTATTTATAGGGTTTGAATAGATTAGGGTTTCTAAAAATAGGTCAATTTAAGGTTCGGTTAGGTTTAGGAGTTTTCAAAAGAGTTTAGCTTGATCAAATGGTTTAAAAAAAGCTTATAAAGGATTTAAAACATATCAAGAGCTTATAGAACAAGTTGTAGAACTTACAAGAACTCAGAATGGTTCAAAGATGGTGAAATGGGTCGCAAATCCTTGGAGATGAATCAAGAACCTCTTGTTCTTCTTAAACCTTGGCTCCTACATGCTTAAACCTTATTTCTTTTCTTCTAGGGCTCGACTAGTACATCATTTCGAGAATAGGTTTAGTTTTGTGGAGAGTTTATAGAAGTGTGGAGGGTTTCGACCATTTATAGGGTTAAAGAAAGAGTGGGGGCCAAGTTCTAGCAATGGTGACTATTAGAAGCTAGGAATATAGCTTAGCAAGGTGTAGGGTGATGGTGAGAGTTCAAATCACCAAGGTGGTGACAAGGTGCTTTACTTGGGGTGCAAGGTGACGAGTAGGTGACAAGGACGTGGTGAGGTGTTTGGTTTGGGGCTCAAGGGTGGTGACAAAGTGGTAGGGAAGGTGGTGGATCATAGTGGAGGGTGCTAGCTTGGTTTTGGCTTGGTTTCAAAACTAGTTAGGGTGTTGGCGGGTTCATTAGTTCAGGTTAGGGTTAGGGTTTTAGGATGAGCTAGGGTGATATGGAGGGAAAGTTTAGTTCTAATGTGGTGCTAGTAGGAGTTGTAACTCATGCTTAAAAGGTGGTATGAAATCTCATAAGAAATTGGAGGTAAAATGGCTTATTTGAATCTTGTGCATTATCGGGTTGTACTGTGAGCTTAAAGGTGTTGTACTAGGGTTTTGGAGGGAAACATAGTTCGAATTTTATGCATTGATAACTTGTACACTTGTATTGTATGTAAACATTTCATATAGTCGGGGTTTTGATATAAACGTTAATGTATAAAGTCCGTTTTATAATAACGTTATAAATAGTACGTTAAATAGATAATGTATGTGGTAAAAATGAATTTTAGAACATATTACTTGACATATTATAACGTTCACTTGATATAAACGTTGATGGAATTGGCATTGGTAGTTGTGTGAGCTCGTTTACTTTGGAAATGTAAGTTACGTTACATAGTGGATGGAATAAAACAAAAATATTTCCTTGAAAATGGTTCTATTAAATATAAAAGATGGATAATTACATTGAGGAAAATTGTGAGTTGTTATAAATCGTATAGTTTACGATAGATGATCGAGGAGAGTGTTTTTATTTATTTATGGTCCCTTATTTTTAAGTTTGCTTGATATATCAGTTAGTGGGAGCTACGGTTCGAGATTCTTAACTTCTTCGTGATTGTCTTGAACAAGGTTTTTAGCCCGCTCTTCGTTGCGGTGCGCGGGCCAGATTTCCAACTTTGTAGTGTTAGATTGTTGCTTAAAGAGATAAAACAAAACAAAATATACAAATCTAGAATGTCAATCCATATGGTTTTCTGGAGCTGTGTTGTTTGTATCCATAGAATAATTTGATATACATTGGGGTGTAATAACTACTAAAAACCCAGGAGTTATAATTGCATATTGTACCTGTGTTGTTTGTGTCCATAACAATCTGATGTACATTGTGCTAAAATAGCAATTAAAGATTCAATAGGTGTATTTGTAGCACAACAATGAGATGCCAGACTTATACCGATTACAATAAGTCCCAAAGATCAAGTAAGAGAACTATACTAAGGCGTAGATAAAATATTCACCTTCCCTGTGACCAGAACTACAGCCCTATGTAAATGCACATGAAACTGTAGGTGGTTGTCGATTTGCACGTCCAACAGACACACGTCTATCAGTCGCAGTAGGGTGGTGAACTCTTTTTGAGGGACCCACTTCACATGATGATGATCTTACTTGAGAGTCCTAGCGCGTTCTTTTACGCTGGGTTGAAACCGAAGTACCAATGTGATTAGAATAATGCAGTTCAGTCCAGATATCGTGTATGCATACATAATAAAGGGTCGGCATATAAGATTCCACATATAATAAGATATTAGTCATATTTTTCATTCTTACTTTTTGAACCACAAAACACTAACAAAAAAACATGTTGAGGGAATTTTGTGTTCAACTATATATATGACTGACTACATTCTGGTGCTAACCTTGAGTTTTGTCTTGTGAACTATAAGGCAGCTGGAATGGGTCTCTGTCGTAATGATATCTTCCTCTTTATTTGCCAACTCTTTTTTGTTTAAGGGGTCTTTTGCGCACCTGAATATAAAACCGCAATAAGTCTTTAAAATTAACATAATCTATTCTTTAAGCTATCAGTTATCTATATAACAATTCTAAATAGATAGTTTCTCTTTTTGAAAAGCAATCTTAAATTATTATTAACAAAGTTAAGCTGACAAAATTAGCAGGCATACCACAACTTTGATCTTTGCAACGCTGCTTGCCTTCTCTTTTTCTGGAGCAAAACTTTTCATAAGATTGTTATCGGGAAAACCTCGTGCTTTGCTAGTCTGTTTGCTATTCCCAAAATACAGCTTTGCATCATCAAAGCTTCTGCCTTGAGCATTGCTGTACACTGGAACACCATAACTAAAAAATGTTTATAAGAGAACTAAACAGCCTACCACACATTTACTTTTATGAAGCATGATAAGTGCTTAATTACACATATCTTTTACCTCTAAAAACGAGCTTAAATGACCAAAAACAGACAAAAACTGC
>BQNB010167976.1:0-13937 GCA_026074375.1 Tanacetum coccineum
CAGGGGTCCATACTAGTCTTGAACCAAAACCTCAAAGTACTAAGTCAAAACAAACACCAAATGCAAGACCTCTCAATACATGATCCAGACAGGATACTTTTAAAGTCTGCTAGCTCGCATCACAACCTTACTGATCATTAACTTCACCTGAAAATGATACTCGAAAAGGTCAACAAAAATGTTGGTGAGCTCGTAGGTTTGAAGAAAATCCATTCGTTGTGCCAATATTTCAAACAGTTGGATAATTGTGCAATATGACGGTGAATATATGCAAAACATTCCAATTCCATGACTTAGCATCCCCGCTAATCATACACAATGACATAGCATCCCCGTGCTAGTCATCACAACAGCATATACCCATGCTCTTGGAGTCACAACTTCGAGGTCACCCGCACCTAAAGCCTACCAGCTGGAGCATTTACTTAGGGCAACAACATCACAAACATAGTAAATCTATGCTAACCACATACATTGCTATGCATCTCGATGCACGCAAGTACAATCAAACCACATAATATTCACATAGCTGTCATAAGCACATAACATTGTCTCAAAATAAAATCACGTTTCGCACAGTAAGAAAACACATTCAAAATAGTTTTGAGTATCATTTTCCCCTAACGGAAAAGACATAAAAAGTGGAGCTACGAGAACTCACCTCAAGCAAAGGTGTCTAGCAGCAAACTCAATATCACACAAGCAAATGCAACAACGTCCGAATACGACCTAGTCCAATTAATGTTTCACATAGACATTTATTTCTAAAACAATTTTCAAGTTTGATGCATAGAGATCAGATGCGCGTTGTACGGTCATCCTTAATGTTTTCAGTGGTGTGATGATTGACGATTTAGTTACCTTTAACTCATTCTTTAAATTAAAAGAAACGAAACGTTTATTTATACTAAACAATTTAGAGAATGTTTCCTAAAATATATTTTTTGTCTTTTAGTCGATTTATTAAAATAATAAAATAATAATATTTTTTTATTAAATCGAAAGATCACGTTTTGAGTAAAAACTCTAAGTATAGACTTTTTATGAAATTTCGACATGACCCGTTCATTTGTACAACGTTTTCCAAGGTTTTATACCTTAATTTTAAATATTTTCCACAATTTACCACTTTTTGACAAAACGCCAAAATCATTTCTCGCAACGTCTATCAAAACATGTTTCTCTAAAACAACTTTCGATATCATTTCATATGTATGCTCCAATTTCCAAAACTTCGTTACAACTCATAAACCACTAGTTTTAGCTTATTGGGCCATAGGATCCATCAAGATATTCATACGTATAAAATATGTTTTAGGCCCAAAACTAAAGCCAGTTAGTCGAAATAAGCCCAATAAAATAGCTAACAAAATAACCCAGACCAAAATAAGCCCACAATAAGCCACGGCTTATTGGGCTTATTGGGTCGTGAGTCCTTAAGCTCCCAAATAACTATAATAAGCTTTTAAATAAGCTAATAAGCTACGTAGTATAATCGGTTATCACCATAAGCTATCAAAATAGTTCACAAATACACGACATACGAGGTACATAACCAAAAATACTTTCCTTGTACTCCTTTAACTTGTCGAGAGTTAATAAGCTCATAGTAAGCTTTAAAATGCTTAATAATAAGCCAAATACGCTACTAACCAAAATAAGCTAAATAACAAATAAATATTTTTCAACCATCACAACCATAACAATAAAACTACAAATCCTTATTCTCCTTTTACTTTCATTCGAACCCTAACCGCCCCCTTAATATTCTTTCATAAAATTTTCATGTTCGATTTTTAACAAACGCACCATACAACTAGCGTCTATACATCATTTAAAACTCAAAAGTACAAGTTAAATCAAGATTTAGAAAACTTGCATAAAGGGTTTTGAAAAGCGAGAACGGACGCTAACCGACTACCCAAACGTAGTTTAAACAATAACCCGGACACTAGAATCAACCCGGAAGTACTCAAACTCTCATGTTTTTGATCAAGTTTCAAAAAAATTTGTATGTGTGTGTGTGTTTTAAGTCGAACAAGCAAAGAGAGAAAGAAACAAAGTGTGTGTTTGGAAATCATGAAAAGTATATGTTATACACCAAGACAAGAACATATGTACCATGGGTTGGACAAGTCCCCTAAAAATTTTCCTTCTTGTCCCCTTGCTTGTCTCGAAACTGGATAGGATCCAAAGAGGGTCTCGGGGTGCTTCTTTTTGTGTCGGGTTCACTTAAAACTTAAAAACCGCGTCTTTAAAATATTTTCCGAAGTTACTTAGTATTTTTATTCGCTTTAAAAATACTTTTTTCATAACTTAGAGTAATTACACGTCAAATTTCTAATTTACACTTCCTAAAACTCATTTTGAACACTAACGGACGTGTCGGGACTTGTTTTCAGCATTTCAAGCTATACACGAGACAAACCTCCCGGAACATGATCAACACATATAAAATCCTCTAAAAAGGATTAACACAAGCATCATACTTATAAAATAACCAAAATCACATTCATTCACCACCGTCAACACGGTACGTGTTTTAACAGAACTGACAAAAGTCAAATAGTCAACGATTAAATTAGAACATTCAAATCTCATAAAAGGGAAAGGGTTACATTCTACCCCCCTTAAAAGAATTTTGACCCTAAAATTCAACTACTGTTAGCACTAAAAAGATGTGAATACTTAAGTCTCATTTGATCTTCACGCTTCTACGTGAATTTAGGTCCACGTTTCGAATTCCACCGAACTTTTACGATGGCAATTCTACTCCGCTTAAGCTTCTTAAACTCTCGCTCTAAGATTTCCACAGGTTCTTCCATAAAATTTAACTTATCATCGACTTGGATCTCATCCAAAGGCACTTGCAGTGTTGGATCAGCCAAACACTTCTTAAGGTTCGACACGTGAAACGTGTCATGAACACCATTCAATTTCTCAGGTAACCTAAGCCTATAAGATACTGGACCAATCCGCTCAGTGATCTCAAAGGGTCCAACAAATCTAGGTGCTAATTTCCTCTTCTTCCCAAAGCGTGCCACACCTTTCAAAGGCGACACTTTGAGCAAGACATAGTCACCTACACTGAACTCTAAAGGTTTCCTCCTCTTATCGGCATAACATTTCTGACGATCATGCGCAGCCTTAAGTCTATCCTTAATCTACGAGATCTTCTCAGTGGTTTCTTGTACTATCTCAAGGCCTATCAATTATCCCTCTCCAACTTCTGCCCACATAATTGATGAACGATACTTCCTACCATATAAAGCCTCAAACGGCGCACATCTCATACTAGAATGTTAACTATTGTTATAGGAAAACTCGACCAATGGAAGATGAACATCCTAACTTCCCCTAAAGTCTAGGATGCATGCTCTAAGCATGTCCTCTAAATTCTGGATAGTACGCTCACTCTGACCGTCGTTCTGAGGGTGGTAAGCCTAACTCATGTCTAAACAGGTTCCTAATACCTTTTGCATAGACTGCCAAAACCTCGATGTAAAACGACTATCACGATCAGAGATGATTGAGATCAGCACGCCGTACCTAGCAATAATCTCATTCAAATAAAGTCTAGCTAACCTATCTATCTCATAGTCCTCACGCAAGGTAGAAAATGAGCAGACTTAGTCAACCGGTCCATAATGACCCAGATTGTGTCATGCCTACTACTAGTCCTTGGTAACTTAGTAACAAAATCCATTGCTATCCTTTCCCATTTCCATTCAAGGATCTTAAGTTGCTGTAGCAAGACAGATGACCTCTGATGCTCAGCATTAACCTTCAAACAAGTCAAACACCTACTAACATATACAACTATATCTTTCTTCATTCCCGGCCATGAATACCTATCTCTAACGTCATAATACATCTTATCAGCTCATGGGTATACAAAGTACTTTGACTTACAGGCTTCATCTATTATCAGGGTTCTCACATCACCCTTCAAAGGAACCTATATTTGATCCAGGTAGTATAATGTTACATCGCTCCTATGTTCTATCATTTCATCTAGTCCTCTCTGCAATCCCGTAGACTCATCAGATTCCTCTTCCTGAGCCGCTAGTATCTTACTCTTGATACTCGACTAAAGAGTCATATTCATAGATCTAATTATCTTGGGTTTGATCCTCTCCTTTCTACTCAATGCGTCGGCTACTACATTTGCCTTACCAGGATGGTAACAAATTTCACAGTCATAGTCGCTGAAAAGCTCTATCCAGCGACGTTAACGCATGTTTAGTTCTTTTTGGTTAAAGATATGTTGAAGACACTTATGGTCGGTATAGATGACACTCTTTATTCTATACAAGTAGCGTCTCCAGAACTTAAGTGCAAACATAATCGCACCCAACTCCAGATCATTGGTGGTGTAGTATTTCTCATGGATTTTCAACTACCTAGATACATATTCTATCACCTTACCTATTTGCATCAACACACAACCTAATCCTAAGCCTGATGCATCACAGTACACCACCAAATCTTCTGCTCCATATGGGAGAGCTAGAACATATGCATTACATAACTTGTCCTTCAAACTTTGAAATGCCCTATCCTGTTCCTCACCCCAATCAAATGTCTTACTTTTCTGAGTCAAGACAGTAAGCGACTTAGCTATCTTAGAAAAGTTCTTAATAAATCTATGATAGTACCTCGGCAAGCCTAAAAATGAACGAACTTCAGATGAAGTTTTAGGGGCTTCCCAATTCTTAACAGCTTTAATCTTACTAGGGTCTACATGAATACCATCTCCATTAATCACATGTCTAAGAAACTATACTTCTCGCAAATAGAATTTGCACTTGGAAAACTTAGCATACAGTTTCTCTTCCTTGAGCAATTCTAATACTAACCCTAGGTGCACTTCATGCTCTTTCTGGGTCTTGGAGTAAACCAAAATATCATCAATGAACACTATCACAAACTTATCTAGATAAGGCCTCCACACTCGGTTCATCAGATCTATAAATACCCTTGGTGCGTTAGTCAGACCAAAGGGAATTACTGTGAACTCAAAATTTCTATAACGAGTTCTAAACACAGTCTTTGGAATGTCATCCTCATGCACTCTCAACTGGTGGTATTTGGACCTAAGGTCTATCTTAGAGAAGTATTGTGATCCTTAAAGTTGATCAAACAGATCGTCTATCCTAGGGAGTGGATAATGATTCTTAATGGTCAACTTATTCAGTTCTCTATAATCAATGCACATCCTAAAGGAACCATCCTTCTTCTTAACAAATAATACCGGTGCTCCCTAAGGCGACGAGCTTAGTCGAATGAAACCCTTGTCCTGGAGTTCTTTGAGTTGACCCGATAACTCCTTTATTTCCAAAGGTGCTAATCGATAGGGGGATTTCACGACCGGTATTGCTCCAAGGACTAACTCAATTCTAGATTCAATTTCCCGAATAGAGGGTAATCCTGACAGGCCATCCGGAAATACCTAGGGAAAGTGTCTCACCATGACAATCTCTTCTTGTTTTTGTTCCTTAGCCTTAGTACTTATTAGATGTCTCATTTTCTCTTCTGGTCTTTCTCCTATAACTCTAAGTACTTTGTCATTCGGTAGTGGTATTCTAACTACCTTCTCATGAGAAATTATCTCAACCTTATGGTTAGACAACCAATCTATTTGTATGATCACATCAAAACTCCCGCTTCCAAACAGTATCAAATTAATATCAAACATGTGACCTTCTATTTCTAGTTTGTAACCCTTAATAACCTTATTGATTTCTACTAGTTGCTCGCTAGCTATCTTAATCTCGTAACTAAATCCTAAATCACTGGGCTCTAAGCCTAACAGAGGTATGAAAGTAGTGGAAACAAAGTTATAGTCGGCAACAGAGTCAAATAAGGTTGTGGCATAATGATTATTCAAAGTGAACATAGCTGTCATGATGTTCGAGTCCTGGCGAGCCTCCTCTGCTCCAACATAAATGCCCTCCCATGTACCTGGGTACAGTTGTTCCTACAACCCTGACCCTCATTAATAGCTAAAGCTTGGTTTGGACGGTTTACTCCTGGCCCTTGTGCTCGGTTCAACCTAGGACATGCTGACTTGTAATGATCGGTACCTCCACACTCAAAGCATGCTCCATAAGAAGCTGCTGGATTCTTAGCATTTACTGGGTTCATATTCCTAGGCACCACTCTACAATCTTTAGCAAGATGTCCTGGGAGGTTACAGTTGAAACAAGTACGACAGGATGCCTTAGGTGGATGGTAAAAGTTACAGGTGGTACATTTAGGTGTCGTACCCTGTTCTCCTCCTAACCGGATTTATGGTTATAGCAAAAGTATTTATAGTCATAGTTCTCTTATTATCATCCCTCCCATTCCTATCTTTGCTAAGTTCTCCCTATTTCCTCTCTTCTCAAGGTTCTTTTTATTGATCCATTCTTAATGGCTTCATCAGTCAGTGTGCCAGCAATTTGCACAGCCTTTTGAATGGTCGTTGGCTCCATTGCCGCCACCATCCCTCGGATCTGTAGAGCAAGGCCATAAATGTACCTCTTAATCCTTTTGTTCTTAGGGGTAACTAAGTAAGGAACTAACCTAGCCAACTCATAAAACCTATCAGTATACGTAGCATGCCAGCCTAGACCATGGCTTGATTCCACAACTCAGTTTCCAACTTTTGCATCTCATTACTCGGAAAAAATTCCTCTCTAGTTAAAGTCTTAAAGTCTTCTCATAACATACTAACAGCGGCTTCTTGACTTCGTGTGTGGATCCAAAACTCAGTTTCCAACTTTTGCATCTCATTACTCGGGAAGGTTAATATATATAGGATAACTTAATATACTATAATATACCTAATACGGTCCTAAGGTGTCAACACCTATTTATGTGAACGATATTAATAAATACACCTGAGTTGTGATACGTTTATAACTATGTTGGCCACCGTATTTATACTCGTATCCTTTCCCAGTTGTACTCAGTATTGATCTCATACATTTTGATTAATGACTTAACTAATATGATAAACGATAGACGATACGTACGCGCAAAGCAATTAATAGGCACACATAGATCCTATTATGCAACTATATGAAGGTTCCTAGGTTATAGTCTAGGCCAAACCACCTAGTTCTCTATAACCTTGGCTCTGATACTAATCTGTTACACCCCGACATAGGCAGAAACACGGGTATACGACGAAGAATGATGAATCATAACATAAGATGCAAAATAGAGAAAAACTAAAATGCATTATTGAAAAGTATCATGATGATCTTCTACCTCAAGTACAGACTTGAGTGAAGTCCCAACAAGAACACATCATATAGTCACCAATTATTACAACCAAAAGCCCACACAAGGGTCCATACTAGTCTTGAACCAAAACCTTAAAGTACCAAGTCAAAACAAACACCAAAGGCAAGATCTCTCAATACATGATCCATACAGGATACTCTTAAAGTCTGCTAGCTCGCATCACAACCTTATTGATCATTAAATTCACCTGAAAATGATACTCGAAAAGGTTAACAAAAATGTTGGTGAGCTCGTACGTTTGAAGAAAACCCGGTCGCTGTACCAATATTTCAAACATTTTGACAATTGTGCAATATGACAGTGAATATATGAAAATATTTAAATTTCATAACTTAGCATCCCCACTAATCATACACCATGACATAGCATCCCTGTGCTAGTCATCACAACAGCATATACCCATGCTCTTGGAGTCGCAACTCCGAGGTCACCCGCACCTAAAGCCTACCAGCTGGAGCATTTACTTAGGGCAAGTACATAGAAAATCCATGCTAATCATATATGTTTCCATGCATCTTGATGTACGCAAGTATAATCAAACCACATAATATTTACATAGCAGTTATAAGCACTTAACATTATCCCAAAAACAAAACCACATTTCGCATAGTAAGAAAACACATTCAAAACAGATTTGAGTATCATTTTCCCCCAACGAAAAAGACATAAAAAATGGGGCAACGAGAACTCACCTCAAGCAAAGGTGTCTAGTAGCAAACTCAATATGACACAAGCAAATGCAACGACGTCCGAATACGACCTAGTCCAATTAATGTTCCACTTAAACATTTATTTCCAAAATAGTTTTTAGGTTTGACGCACAGAGGTCAGATGCGCGTTGTCCGGTCCTCCTTAACATTTTCAGTGGTGTGATGGTTGACGATTTAGTTTCAAAAGTTAACATACTTTCAACTCATATCTTAAATAATACGCATACTTATACTATTTAATATAATAGTCGAGAAATATAAGAAATAATTACTTATATATATACTTCGGTATATCCATTCGGTAGTCTTAGTTACCATTAACTCATTATTTAAATCACAAGAAACGAAACGTTTATTTCTACTAAACAATTTAAAAAAAGTTTCATAAAATATATTTTTCGTCTTTTAAAGACTTATTAAAATAATAAAATACTAAAATTTTATTATTAAATCGAAAGATCACGTTTTGAGTAAAAATTCTGAGTATATACTTTTTATAAAATTTTGACATGACCCGTTCGTGTGTACAACGTTTTCCAAGATTTTATACCTTAATTTCAAACATTTTCCACAATTTACCACTTTTCGATAAAACACCAAAATTATTTCTCGCAACGTTTATCAAAACATATTTCTCCAAAATAACTTTCGATATCATTTCATATGTATGCTCTAATTTCCAAAAGTTCATTACAACTCATAAACGACTAGTTTTCGTTTATTGGGCCTTAAAGCCCAATAAGGATCCATCAAGATATTCATACGTATAAAATATGTTTTAGGCCTAAACTTAAAGTCCGTTAGTCGAAATAAGTCTAATACAATAGCTAACGAAATAACCTGGACCACAATAAGCCCATAATAAGCCACGGCTTATTGGACTTATTGGGCCGTGAGCCCTTAAGCTCCCAAATAACTATAATATACTTTTAAATAAGCTAATAAGCTACATAGTATATTCGGTTATCACCATAAGCTATCAAAATAATCCACAAATATACGACATACGAGGTACATAACCAAAAATACTTTCCTTATACTCCTTCATGTTGTCGAGAGCTAATAAGCTAATAATAAGCACAAAAATGCTTAATAATAAGCTAATACGCTACTAACCAAAATAAGCTGAATAGCAAATAAATATTTTTCAACCATCACAACTACGACAATAAAACTACAAATCCTTATTCTTCTTTTACTTTTATTCAAACCCAAACCGCACCCTTAATATTCATTAGTAAACTTTTCGTGTTTGATTTTTAACAAACGCACCGTACAACTAGCTTCTATGCATCATTTAACACTCAAAAGTACAAGTTAAATCAAGATTTAGAAAACTTACATAGATGGTTTTGAAAAGCGAGAACGAACGCGAACCGACTACCTAAACGTAGTTTAAACAATAACCCGAACACTAGAATCAACCCGGAAGTGCTCAAACTCTCATGTTTTTTTATCAAGTTTCAAAAATTAAAGTGTGTCTGTGTGTTTTAGGTCGGACGAGCAAAGATAAAAAGAAACAAAGTGTGTGTTTTTGAAATCATGAAAAGTGTGTATTATACACCAAGACATAAACATATGTACCATGGGTTGGACAAGTCCTTAAAAATTTGCTTTCTTGCCCCTTTGCTTGTCTCGAAACCGGATAGGATCCAAAGAGGGTCTCGGGGTGCTCCTTTTTATATCGGGTTCACTTAAAACTCAAAAACCATGTATTTAAAATATTTCCCGAAGTTACTTAGTATTTTTATTTGCTTTAAAAATACTTTTCCCATAACTTAGAGTATTTACACGACATATTTCCAATTTACATTTCCCAAAACTCATTTTGAACATTAACGGACGTGTCGGGACTCATTTTCGGCATTTCAAGCTATACACGGGACAAACCTCCTGGAACACGATCAACACATATAAAATCCTCTAAAAAGGATTAACACAAGTATCATACACATAAAATAACCATAATCACATACATTTACCACCATCAATACGGTACTTGTTCTAACGGAACTGATAAAACTCAAATAATCAAAGGACTAAATTAGAACATTCAAATCTCACAAAAGGGGAGGGTTACAAACGCCAAGAATTGTTTCCACCTCAACATCAACTCAGCATTCCTACTGTAATTTTTACACCAACACATCAAAATACCACTTACTAGTAACATGCTATAACACCACTTTTGGGACCCACCATTCTATTTTATTTTTCATTTATTCAACTCATTAATTCAATTAAAATAACAAATTACAATACGAAAATAAATACGAAAAAAAAATAAAAGAAAAAAAATTAAAAGATAAGAAAAAATTTAGAAAAAACAAAAAGATAAAAATACATGAAATTATCAATTAACTAAATTTTTTTGTCGATATCGTTGCTAAATATGCTACATAGTATTTCGATGAAGACTTGGGTTTGTTTCTTTATCGCGTAATTATTTGGCTTTCAGTGGATGGTCTTCGCATCTTTCGATCCAAATACGTTGTATATTTTGTTGCGGACTAATATACAACTCATTGAATTCACTTATTACAAATGTTTGATCTTTCAAAAGCATGTTATTCATTACAAAGAATTATCTAAAACTTTAATATCGTTATTCACATCCGCTACCTCCAAAAATGCATGCTAAGTACAAATCGTACGACACAACAACTTCAAACAACATAGTTGGGTACTTTTTTATCACCTCTCCCAAATTTCCCATGCTATGATTTCAGAGAGTTTTTCATTCTCATTGCATACAATCAATGATTTTAAGCATTCCTAAAATCGCATGAACCCTTTTATGTGTTGCATATATGATGAGGTGTTATTTTATACACTATCTCGGGGTTATTTAACCCCTTAAATCATGAAAATATGCCTGAATTATGTGCTTAATCATTTGTTTTCAGGTTTTTAGCACTTGGAAGCAATTGAAGGAAATACACGTGACTTGGGCTCATTTGGAGAAGAAACGGACGAGATTATGGACCTACACCAAATCCTTAAAAAAGTATTGTTTACAGAACATGGAGACGGCGTCGCAAGCATAAAGCGACGCCATCGTGATCTATTCAGTGACGGCGTCTAGAATTTGGAGACGGCATCAGCACGTGGCCGACTTAAAGAGGATCTAGAATCATCCACGTAGCAATGGCGTCTGGGCCATAAAGCGACGTCATTGCGTCGATATGCCTATATATACAAAACTGATTTTAGGGTTTTAGTGTGTAACTTTTGGGATAACTTTGTATAACTTAGGGAGACGAACCCTAGTCCCTGCAACAGCTTCATAGGTCGTTTTTAGGGCCTCAAAACCCTATCGTACTACCTTGGATCCATGTTTTAATTCAAGTAAGGTTATTTATCATTAATCATTCAATATGTCTATGTGTTGTGTGATAGATTTATCTTCTTACTTCCTTTCACTACTACAAAAAAGCCTAAAAAGACCCTTCCAAAAAGATAGGTTATGTAAAACCCTATCTTTATGAATAGAAAGAAATATGTTTTTTTGAAAAAACCAGTTTTGATAAGAGAAATTTTATAAAAACTAGTTTTTGGGGTGAAAACCACTTTTTTTACACAATTAAAAATACTAGTGGGTATGTAACAACATATCTCTATGTGTTTATGTTATGGACACCATTTTTTTAAACCAACTGGTTTTTTAAACAATCAAAGACACTAGTTTTTTACATAAGTTAAATGAATTTAAAACAAAAATTATTTTAATAAGAAAAAATATATTTTTCAATTTCCCAATCCTTTTCCTAATTTTTTCAATATCCCGCCCCATTGTTACCCTAATTATTTAATATCTCGCTCCGTGTGTAACAAAGCAAACCCCTTTTCACCAATTTCCCCGATTATTATACATCTACTTCCCACTAAACTTAATTCTGGTGATGATGTTTTTCATCCTACCTAGAATATCTTGTTTTATTTGTGTTTTCACTTAAAAAGATGAGTTACATACAAAACCACCGATCTATTTATGACAAGCGGGCTTTTATCTTTTCAATATTTTCACTATCCCGCTTTGTTTTTAATATCCCGCTTTCACCCAAAAAAGCATTATCACTTGAAACTCCAACATCCTAAAAGCACATCAGACCCTATTATGTTTATTTTACATTTCCCTTAAACCATCAAACCTTTGAAACCTTAGGGTTTTCAAAATTACCAGCCGTCAATTCCAATCAAATTCACTCTGATTTCCCGTCTTTATTGCCGTCCGTCTATTCGTGCAGCATCTGTAGCAACAGATCTGTTGGGTACAAGTTTGTTATTAGGTTTTATATTTAATATTTTGAACTAAATATAATTTACATAGACATCATTGACATGGTAGCTAAACCTGTTGGCTATTGTTAGTATTGAAATATTGAATGTTTGGTTTGAAGTATGGTCTTTTGGTTTAAGAATGAAGAAGTTTTGAACCCTTTGTAACACACTAAACACCATCCATTTCGTTCTTATTAACTTGTATGTGTTTGCAGGGCTAGTTGGAACGGGGAATATTTGGTTCTGATTTTCCACAAACTAGGTAATCATGCTCTCTTTTCTATTTGCTTAGTAAAAGTCATAGAATTTCGGTAAGCCTTTTATGTTACAACACATGAGTGAATCACTAAACTAATAAGTCATGTTTTCTTGTAAAACTTTCAGATCAGTAGCCTTGTTTGGTTTACCTATGGTTTTGGGACAATTTATCATATGAATGGAGCCTTAAGAAATGGACCAAAGAAAGGAACAGAAGCCGGTGAAGCAAGAGCTAAGACCGTTTGTGAGGGGAAATGGGTAACCATTCTCTATGACATTCCTATTATTTTTTCAGGCCCTGATTTTTGTAGTAAACACAATTTTGTTGGTTATTATTATGTGTTTAGTCTTACTATTATAGTTAATCTTTATTTTTTTTATTTACTAATATATAACTATTCTTGCTTTTTTATAGTTCAAAGATTGCTAAGTAAAGTGGCGAAGTTTCACTATTCATATATGGACGAGTGGGTAGCACGTAATATGAACCTCCTATTTGGTTTTTTCTTTTTCTCTTATATTCTTGTACTTTAATGCCTCATTAGCCTAATAAGAAATGTGAGCTACTTAATTTGTGGTTTTAGGTTAGTTTGTACTCCCACGTAACCTCAAAGGGAAAGATATCCAATGGCACTACCATTTGTAATTTTGAATGTGGTTGTAGAGATCATTACATGCGCCTCTCCTAAACAAGTGTGGATTATTACTCTTTTAGACTTTTAGTTTTTCGAATACGACTAAAATTTATGATTTAATTGTAATGTCATTTGTTTGAACTGACTTATTCGAGGTTTAATGCCATATACTTGGGGTGTTTTTGACCTGCTTGACCCGTTTTCTCTGGTTTCCTAAAAGATACTCATTTCCTCATTAAACATTATCCATATCGATCAATTTATAAATATCAGGTTATTTATGCACCATATATAGTGTCTATCTTGAGTTCGTGATATACAAATCACCTTCCTTAGTAACATGGTTGAAATTACCACCCCCTCTTACAATCTTGTGCTAATTAATTTTCTTCTATCTTGGTTTGCGTTGAATAATAGGTAGGATTGAATGACCATCAATGATTTCAAGCATCTTATGTTTTCGGTGGTGGACTTCCATAGCATCTTTATTGTCCCAACATATGATTGGTCATATCTAGAATGTCCGCAAAGCAGATGCAGTGGACCAGATCACATATTACAGATCTTTATCCATTGCTCATTTTGTAATAGAATCCATTACTTCAAAAGGCGCCTAATATCCTTTACTATGACGTCTATTCATTTCAACCGATGAAAATTTATATGGATGATGAAGCCAACTTTGTTAGTTTATGGACGTAAAAATAATAGTTGTGTGTTAGGATCGAACTCAAGATCACGGGATTGCACTCACTACAAG
>BQNB010167979.1:0-13936 GCA_026074375.1 Tanacetum coccineum
TAAAAGTCCTAAATGATTAAAAATAATTTTAGAAAAAAGAATTATATTTTTTTGACTTTTATTTAATTTTTTATGAATTAAAAACAAATTTAATCTAAAAATATTATAAAAAATATTAAACTAATTTATAAAAATCTGAAAAAATTAAGGAAAGTAATTTGAACTAATCTAATCCTAGGAAAACTAAAACGGGTCCAACAGCTTTTTTAAATAAGCTGGAAATAAGCAAAATAGAGCTGAAGGATTAAACTGCAGAAAGGGGTTAAAAATAAAATGATATGGATGTATAACGAAAAAGTCCGAAGGGCGCAGATGGTAAAGGGTGTGAGTGTTAGAGTGTTGGTGATGTTAAGGGAAGGTCGCAGGTTCAAGTCCTGGACCTTACCTTTTTGAAAAAACTTTGTTTTCTTTTTTTTTAAGACAGCTAAATATAAGACCAAAATAAGCAACTTTAAAAATAGAACTTTTTCTAAAAAACACTAATAAAGCCAGAAATAAGCCACTTAAAATGACAGATTTGGTTTCTAAGCTAAATGACTATTTGTTAAAACGGTTTGGCTTTTTAGAATTAATAAGCAACAATAAAAGCAAATAAGCTACAAACAGATCATTCCCTAGACCTAATAAGCACTTGTGACTATAAATAAGAAAATAAAATAAGCTAGTAAGTCCTGAAAACCTTTAAGTCAGATTGCTCTTAAAGACACTTTAAAAAGACTTTTTGCTAAACATTCAAGCCAAATAGAGAAATAATAAGCTCAAGGAAAAAAGCTAAAACCTAAAAACAGATTGAGACTAATCACCTAGGAACACTTAGGACAAAGAAATAAGCAAAAACAAGTAAATGAAAAGCAACAAATAACATAAGGACAGCAAACTCAAAAAAAAGTTTAAAAGACTAAGACCAAAGTTTAAGCTAACTTTTTAAGGCTAATAAGCAGAAAGGAAAAAACAAATGAAGTACTACAAGCTAAAATCACAAATAAAAAAATTAAGCAAATTAGATTAAGGTATAAGCTAGAAAAAGACTAAATGAAGGTGACAGTTTACTTCTACTATATTTTTGGCTTTTTGAAAAGACTAATTGCAGCCCTAAATTTAAGCTAGTAAAAGAAAACTAAAATCCAAAATAAGCTGAAACAGATTAAGCTTATATCACAATGAGCGTATGTACTAATTTTTAGACTCTAAAACTAACTTTAACTAATCTAGATTTGTGATTGAAAAATGGACTTTATACTTGGAAAATGAAAAACACTTAGACAGATTTTGACTAAAAACTTAAACCACAAAAGCAGGTTTATACCACTATATTTCTAAACCATATTAGGACTTAAACTAGCAGAACAACAACAACTCAAAGCAACAATCAAGGATTTCAGCATATAAGCTTCAAATCTAAGATTGATGATCTTAGATTCAAAATTTCAATACACAAACCTATGAAAATCAATTTTAAGCTATTACAATCCTTAAAATCTAACTTAAAAACCTTAAAATGACTTATGAAACTCAGATTTGAAAACACAAATGACTCAAACAGCACTAACATGAGTTAGTGTTGCTTGTTCCAAACACCCCTTTAAAATCCGTTTTTCCATTTTAAGCTTATATAAGTCTGATTTTAAGCTAAAATCTAAAATACCAGATTATAAATAAGTATATTTAGACCTATTAAGCAGATTTCAACCTTCAAATAAGCATTAACAATAAGCTACCAGATTAAGACATTTTTTTTGGTTTTTCAACAGATTTTAAGTAAAAGTTAAACTAAGAAGATTAAAACTACAAATAAGCAACAAACAGCAATATAAGGCAATAATAAGCAAATCTAAACAGTAAATAAGAACTAATAAGCAGAAATAAGCAATAAGCAGTTTAAAGCTATAAAATGTAAAAATGAGCTTACAAAGGCCCTTTGCTCAAAACAAGGGTATTAACATGCTCTTAGAGCTTATCTACAAGCTCCATCTTGTTAGAAACAAGTTGGTATAACCATATAAGCCCTTCCAAATCCGGCTTATCATCCAACATATCTTTTTAGTGATTTTTAAATGAAAATGGCTTAAACTCTACAAGCTATGGAAAAGCTTATATAGTTTAAGCAAAACAACTTAAATGTAAGAGAACAAGAGCTTTTAAGAGCTTAACAAACCATTTTTAAACACAATGAAACAAGAACATAAAAACAGAATTTTAACATAAAACTTCAACTTTCATTAAAACCTTAAAGACAGTACAAGACTTGAAAAGAAAATTACAATAAGCTAAAATTTATACTAATAAGCTGTAAATTACAAGAAAAAGATATCTAAAAACTACATGCCTTAATCTGTGGCACAATGGCCTCTATTTATAGATGAAGGAGAAAGGTTCTAGGTCTTCAAGTGTGTTTCTTCTGTGAGAGGTTTTGAGAGTGCTCTCCAAGCCTTCAATCTTAGCCCTTGAATCCATTTGTGCTTTTTAGCTCTCATCACAGCCCTTGATTCTTGTCCATGTCCCATCAGCAAATCAAATATCATGGGATTGCCATGGTGGTTTGTCAGCTTCTAGGAGATGGGTTAAGTGGGGTTTTGTCTGGTTGCAGGAAAAAGTGAAGACATGAGTGAATAGGTGATTTACCCTGTGTAAACGTGTGTGTAAAAATGGGTTGAAAGGGGATGATCAACAGTAACTTTGACCCGTGTTGACCCTGAGTTTATAACATGACCTTTGACCCAGGTGTGGAATTTGGGCCAGGACTTTGTTTTGGGCCAAATTTAATAGATTAGGTTTTATGGATGTGGACTTGTTTTTATTATTAGATTAAGGGTTTAGTATGAATCATAATGGGCTGACCCGCCCATTAAAATGGGTACGGGTTGGCCTATTAAAGATAAATACGCATTCGGCTTCGATTTCTCACGCTCTTTCCAATCCTGTGCTTGGTTTTGTCCGTTTTGCCTATGTTTTTGTCTTTTTCTGAATATCCGTTACCTGCACATCATAAATCACAAAACACATAAATACAATGCATTTTTGATATATTTTGGCCATTTTAGGCTCGTTTTATTAGGTAAAAGGTATGTGTAATTAAGCACATACCATGATGGAAAGAAGGTTGATGAAGATCCAAGAAAAGATAGTGAATGTAAAGATCAAGAGAAGGAAGATAATGTTAACAACACTAACAATGTTAACACTGCTGCTAATGTTAATAATGTTAGTTCAACTGTTAATGTTGCTGGCATAAATAAGGTTAATGATGTTGGTGGAAAAACAAACATTAAACTTCCATTTGATCCAAATATGCCTGCTTTGGAAGATTATAGCATATTTGACTTCTCAAGAGATGATGAAGATGATGGTGCAGTGGCTGACATGAATAATTTGGATACAACAATCTAAGTCAGTCCTAATCCAACTATAAGAATTCATAAAGATCATCCTCTTGATAAGTGATTGGAGATTTGCAATCAGCTACACAAACAAGAAAGATGTCAAAGAATTTGGAGGAACATGGGTTTGTTAGTACTATTATACAAAGAACAAATCATAAAGACCGTCAAAATTGCTTGTTTGCTTATTTTTTATCACAAGGAGAACCTAAAAAGGTAATTCATGCATTGAAGGATCCAAGCTGGATAGAGGCTATGCAGGAAGAGCTTCTACAATTCAAGTTACAAGAAGTTTGGACTTTAGTGGATTTACCAAATAGAAAAAGGGCTATAGGCTCTAAATAGGTTTTCAGGAATAAAAAGGATGAAAGGGGAATTGTGATAAGAAATAAAGCAATATTAGTTGCTCAAGGATACACACAAGATGAAGGAATTGACTATGATAAAGTCTTTGCCCCTATTGCAAGAATTAAAGCAATTAGGCTATTTCTAGCTTATGATTCATTTAAAGATTTTGTAGGATGTATCATAATGATGTAAAAAGTGAACTTTTTCTCTATGAGAAGATTGAAGAAGAAGTGTATTGTATGTCATACCACCTGATTTAAAAGATCCAATACTTTCTTGATGAGTTTACAGGTTGAAAAAGCACTTATGGACTACATCAAGCTCCTAGAAGCGTTGGTTTATGAACATGTCAACATGATATGTTGGACAAGGGTTTCAAAGGGAAAATTGAAAGACTTTATTCATCAAAAGGAACAAGGTGTATTTTGCGGGTCTAAGTTTATGTGGATCGATATCATCTTTGGTTCAACAATGAGGAGCAATGCATTGCATTGAGAAGTTGATGCCTGAGAAATTTCAGATGTGTTCTATGGAGAACTTACATTCTTTTGGGATTACAGTGAAGCAGAAGTAGGATGGCATATTTATTAGTCAAGATTAAATATGTTGCTTAAAATTATAAAGAAATTTGGTTTACAAAAGTCAGACTAAAAGACACCATTGAAAACTATAAAAGCTTTGCTCAAAAGATGAAGATGGGGAAGAAATGGATGTTCATATGTATAGGTCAAATGAATGGTTCATGATGTATTTACATCTTCAAGACCTGACTTCATTGTTTGTAGTTGTGTGCATGTACTTGATACAAAGGAATCCAAAGGTTTTTTTTTTCACATCTTCTTGCCTGTGAATAAAGGATTTTTAGGTACTTTCATAAGGTCAACAAAATTGGGCTTTGGTACATTTTAAAAGATTCTCTTTTTGATTTGAAGTTATAAATCTGTATAGTGGATTATGCATGGAGCAGTTGGATAGGAAGTCTACAATAGGAGGTTGTGTGACACCCTAGGCAAATCCCACATCTGTTATGGCCTGGAGAGATGATGGGTTCATAAGATAACATTCGCTCACTTAACTTTGACGCCAACGCTTTTGTGGATTACTGCGAGTGGGGTTCCTAGGAACTGACAGTTAAGCGTGCTCGTGTGAGAGAAGCATTGATATGGGTGACCTATCGGGAAGTCTCACACGAGGGCCACAAAAACAAAGCCGTGAGCCTGCGGACAAAGCGGACAATATTGTGGTCTGAGTAAGGCGGGGTGTTACAAGTGGTATCAGAGCCACTCTTGAGTCGTTCAGGATGGTGGGGCAAATCCTCATCGAGGCACGGATGGTCATAGGAGGGGGGTTGTGATTTGACACACTAGGCAAAATCACTCATCGGCTATATGCGCGGGAGAGATGCTGGGTTCATAAGATAACATTCGCCTTACAACGACACAACGCGTTTTGTGGTCTACTACGAGTAGGGTTTCTAGGAACTGACAATTAAGTGTGCTCGTGTTTGTGTGTTGTAGCATGGTAGGGGTGACCTATCGGAAGGCCTTTGGTATCCAAAAGATTCTCCTTTTGATTTGGTAGCATACACTGATAGTGATTATGCTGGAGCAAGCTTGGATAGGAAGTCTACAACAGGAGGTTGTCAATTCCTTGGATGTAGATTAATATCATGGCAGTGCAAGAAACAGACAGTGGTTGCAAATTCCACAACAGAAGCTGAATATGTGGCTGCTTCAAGTTGCTGTGGACAAGTGCTTTGGATTCAGAATCAACTACTTGATTATGGGTACAATTTTATGCATACCAAGATCTTTATTGACAATAACAGTACTATTTGCATAATTAAAAATCCTGTTTTTCATTCAAAAACAAAGCATATAGAGATCAGACATCATTTTATTAGAGATTGCAATGAAAAGAAATTGATTCAAATGGTCAAAATCCATACTGACAAGAATGTTGCAGATTTGCTTACAAAAGCTTTTGATGTAAGTAGATTTCAATATTTGATTGCTAGTATTGGAATGCTAAATCTTTAAAGTCTTTTATCTCTTTATGTTTTTGTAGAGTTTTGTATGAATTAGTATTGTTATTCATGTCATTAAAAGTTTCTGCTGTTAAGTATAATTAATACTGCTAGTTATACTTAATACTGTTGAGTTTCTACTGTTAGTTATACTTAATACTGTTAGGTATAATTAATACTGTGATAATTGTGAAAATTGCTATGGCTTGTGTTTTCTTGGTTTTTGGGCTAACATTTTGCAGGAAAAGCAAAGAAAAGTGTTAGATTGATGATGGGAAAGCTGTTTGGAATGGAATTGAAGTTAATACTGGTGACTCAAAGTTAATGCTGCTAGGCATAACTTACTACTGCTGAGTTACTACTGAGGGTATTTTCCATAAATACTTTGATTAAATTAATTTCAATCAATCAATCAATCAATCAATCAATTGATTTCATTCTTTCAAATACTCTCCAATTACAAACCCTAACTCAATTTTATCATCCATTATCAAAACCCAACACAAATGACGACTCTAAAGTTTGCAGATACTCATAATATGGTCGCATTTTTGTCTAAACCCACAGAGAGTGATGGGTTTGAACAAATTGTGGATTTTTTGAATGCACACCCTATAAGGTATGCATTAACGATTAATCCTACTATATATATTTCTTGCATTGAACAGTTCTGGTCTACTGTCATGGCCAAAACTATCAATGGGGAAGAACAGTTACATGCCCTAGTAGATGGCAAGAAGATAATCATCACTGAATCATTTGTTATAAGAGATCTTCAACTAGCAGATGAGGAAGGTGTTGATTGTTTACCAAATTCTACCATTTTTGAACAACTTACATTGATAGGGTATGAGAAAATTTCACAAAAACTAACTTTTTATAAACCATTCTTTTCCCCACAATGGAAATTTCTAATTCATACTATTTTACAGTGTCTAAGTCCAAAGACTACTGCCTGGAATGAGTTTAGTAGTACTATGGCATCTGCCATTATCTGCTTAGCTACAAACCAGAAATTTAATTTTTCAAAATTCATTTTTGAAAGTATGATTAGAAACTTGGATAATTTGTCTAGCAAATTTTTGATGTATCCAAAGTTTGTACAAATATTTTTTGATCAGCAACTTGATGGGATGCCAACTCATAAGAGAATATATATTGCACCTTCTCACACTAAAAAGATTTTTGGAAATATGAGAAGGGTAGGCAAAGGTTTTTCTGGTAGAGTAACACCTTTATTTCAAACAATGGTGGTACAAAACCAATCACAATTGGGTGAAGGTTCAGCAATTCCAACTGATCCCCATCACACACCTACCTTTATTCAACCATCTACTCAACCTCAAAAGACACAACAACCTAGGAAGCCTAAAAGAAAGGACACTCAGGTACCTCAGCCTAGTGACCCTATTGAGAATGTTGCAGATGATGTTGGGAATTAAAAGTCTTCATACTTAGTACTGCCAAGCCAAGAGTTAGTACTGCTCAAGTTACAACTGCTAGTATTTACAAGTTAGTACTGCTAGAAGTAAGTTAGTACTGCCAGTACTAACTTAAGACTGGTGAAGGACTTGAGACTGCTGGATGAAGATTAAGACTGCTAAAGTGATAAAGACAAGTCAAGAGATTTGTATTGACTTATTCAGAGTATATTCTATATAGTTAGAAAGATAAGTATAAGATTAGAATTATAGAAGATTTGTAGTTATCTTGTAAAGGACTCCTTAGTGTATAAAAGGAGATCCTAGGTTATGGTTTTATATGCACATACACATTTTTTGATTTATAACTTCACGGTTGTAAACCTTAGTACTACACAGAGTACTCGTATTATTGATAATAATAATATTGGAGCTTTTCAGTAATATCATTGTTCATACAGTTTACTGTTTCATTAATGTTCTTTTAAGTATTAAAGAGTAGATTTCGCAAACTCTTTAGTATTCACAATGTTTTATATAGTTGTTTTGGATTTATTTATCCAAAGTAACTTAACATTTACAAGCTAAGGAATGATCTTAAGTTTGATAAACACAACGGGATTAACTAACCTTGTGTAGTTAGTTAATTTTACGACATGTAGGCTATTTGGTTTAATCCTAGAAATTTATCAGTTGAACATGTTCCTCCATCTAAATCCATAGTACTAATCATTGCGGTCTCGAGTGATATGCCAGGCCAAGTTCTAAGGTCCACTACATCACCGACACACTCATAATTTTGTGAAATTTTTAGTAAGCAGTTGGAAATGAGATAGGCTTAATTCTCACAATATGTATTAAGGGTTATAGGTGCTAGGTAATGTAACTAGTATTTTTCCAAAAGTCATGCTAATTTTTTTAAATTTGGCCTATTTTTAAGTACTTTTAAGCACGTAGCATGTTATTTTGTAAAAAAGAAGAAAAGTACGTTCTAATTCTCCACCCCCCTACTTAAATTATACAACATTCTCGTTGTATAGATAAAACCAATAAAAATAATTAGGGGAAAAATAGGAATTAGAACGGAAAACCCTGATGTTTTGCTCGTGGATAATTCTCTAAGTGAGTTCTTAAGCAAAACGTTTGTTGGGACTAGGCTTCATTAATGCCCGGTATAAGTTCAACAGTTGTCTTTTTCAGAAAAATATCTATCATTGTTTCATCAAGGTCCTGGCATAAAAGGATTAGAAGACAGTGCAATTTCTATCTCGTTAAAATGGTACAGAAAACAAATTAAACACAATATTGTACAGGGATCAATACGCCGTATCAAACCCTAGGATACGCCGTATGGTTCCTGTAAAAAAGATAATTAAATTACTAGAAATTAAATATTAAGTTTTAAAAACTGATAACGTCCAGACACGTCTATACGCCGTATCCAAAGGGGTTCGATACACAGATCATAGGAGTATCTTGAAGACAGAACTCGTGCAATCAAAACAATTAAAATGCGACAAACAATTAAAATGACCGGGTTGTCTCCCGGGAAGCACTTTTTGTTTCAGTGGTCTTTTAGTTGACCTTTTCCTTGTTGTTATCTATTGGTCCGAATGTACGGTCCATCCTTCTTCCTTTTTGCGAAAGATGTCATGATAAATACTTGATACTCCATTAACGGTTTGTGCCCAAGAGTCGCATTCGCGTATGCATATGGCTAAGAACTCTTCATTATCTCCAATCATGTATGGGATCACTTCGAATTTGTCCACTCTGCATACTCCTTCGTTGGGCTGTTCATTATTTATTTTCTCGGAGTGGGTAGCCGCCACTTCTTAGTTCATCCCACTTAATTTGGCAGTGTCCCTATTATTCTCATTATGATGGTTTTTATTATTAATATTCAAATAAGGTTTGGGGAATGAGTCGTTAGGAGGGTTCCCGTACTCATGCTCCTTCCATTCTTCATCGCTCAAAACTTTATTATTCAATAGTCCTTCCTCATTTCCTATTTCTATCCAGGTATGCAATAGTGCGCGTTTAGTTGTCTCATCCACTTTTTTGTGGTCCTTGAACTTTGAGTTCCTCCAAGGTATGAATTCGAGTGGATCACGACCTTCTTCATCATCGTCGCACATCTTATCATAATTGCTAGCACATGATAAGGGATAAAATTTCTTGAAAATTTCTTCACTAACTCTTCTCGGGTGGTAATATTCCCATCTCCCTCGTTTATCTACCATTTTCTTGCGTCCTTCGTAAGTGAGAGAGGAAAGGCTTTATGCGGAGTTGAAAAGGGTCCACACCGGCTATTTTGAACCAATCTATGTATTTCAAGGGATTTTTTCCGATATGCCCGGGGGTACATCTTCTCCACACCTTCCACTGAAAGTATTTTTTTTGTAGCCTTTGTTAATAAATTCATTGCGAATTCGAATTTTCTCGTTGCATTTTTTTGTCTTTTTTTCCGGGGGGGACAAACCCCTTGGTTCAGCAAGATTTTGTTCTGCTTGAGTTTCATTCAGAATAGGTTTTGCCATTATTCGTCAAACGGTTTCCTAAAATTAAGCACAAATAATCAGTAGGATGTGCCCTTGGGGAAGGGAACACATTAATACAGGAAATATATACAATAAAATCATGTCTGCTAACTGTATCTGTTGACGGACTTTGTCGTTTTCTATGATTTTGAATACGTCGTAATAGTCTATTGAATACAAAGTAAGCCGTATGAGTTAACAGAATACGCCATATGTTTTGGAAAATATAGATACGTCATTAGGTCTGTTGAATTCATACGCTGTTTGGTAGAAGGTTTGATACGTGGTATTCCAACTGAGTGGATACGACGTATCAGTGTGATCAGTCAGAACATTCTTACTATTAAAACAATTAAATGTTTGGATAATTTAAATTAAATAATTAAACACACAATGCAAATAAATACAAACAGAATTTAAATAATTAGATTACACTAAACTAAACTAATTAATGGTTAGAAATACTAATAAGAATAAGGTTTAATTAAGTTTCATTCCCCGGCAACGGCGTTTAAAACTCTGAGTGCAGGTCGTGTAGGGTCAATTATTTAATTATCAAGTTTTACATTTATATTTAGCCGACAAACTTAAAACAACACTTTAACGGGCAGTGAACCCGGTCAAGATGGAGTTTTGCGGTAAGTAGGGTGTCGAACACTAAGAGTGAAATATTAATCCTATATTCTATCAGTATTTTAATTAGTTCTAATTAGTCTATTTAATGGTTAAACACTTGTATATACGTTGTCTAATGATATGGGGGGTTTTTCAGCCTGAGAGACTGGCACAGGTTTGGTGGAGACAAATATCAATTCAATAGACAATAAACACAAAAGAAGAAAATTAGAAGATAGAAAAGCGGTACAAGCCAAATGATAGAAAACTGTATTAGCCATATTAAATCCAGTTCAATGTTGGTTTGTTTGTTTTAGTGCAATGATTTACTTATCTCGAAGCGGCATATCATTCTTAAGACTTAGGCGGGACATCATCCTAAGACCTAGACACGATTAATCCTGTCACAATTAACGCATCCGCATAAAGCATCCTTTAGTTTAATTATAATCTATCTTAGGGAATCAAAGCAGTGGTGATCCTGTTAAAACCCTAGCCCAACGGGACTTTACCCACTTATTGTTTGACGGTGTTTTATATACTGGTAGTCCACTATTCAAATCTTTATCAGTTAATTAAGAGCGTGATTGCTGAAACATAAACGGGTCACCTACCGGTCCAACTAAGCTCATAATTCAAAGACAAAGACAGAACGTTATTTGTGATCCTATTGGTCCAGTAATATAAAACACGATATGGAGAGCTATCCCGGTATCTAGATTACTTTTTAGGTATCACTAGACCCAGTTGAATGATAGGTCGCATATTCAAACACATAAACAAGTATGAGGTGATAAACATAATAAAACAATCAACGATAAATTAAAAATCGATTTTAAAACAAACCAAACATTGAACTTTCATTAAGATGGCTAATACCCGAGGGTATTAGCCCACAATCATTGTAATTATACAAGCGTAATCAAACAATTGAAATCGAACGATTAAGAGAGTAAAAATTACACGATGTCTTATATGGATTCGTGATCAATGCTTGACCTTGGTGGCTGATCTTCTCTTCTAAAATTCGTCTTTTAATGAGTATGGTATAAAGAATATGATATTGCACACTGAAAACTCGTTTTTGAGTCTTCTATTTATAGTGTCTGAAAAAGACTCGATACGCCGTATCTGGCTAGGTCGATGCGGCGTATTGGGCTGGATTCTTTAGAGTGCGCGCTACGTTCTTAATCAATTAGTGATATTATTCCTAATTTACTTTATTTACTGTATCTTCGAATAGTTATCTTCATGAATATGGTGTATGTAGACAGAAGGGAATACGCCGTATTGGGAGAAGAAAGGGGTTGTTATACAAGAGCTAGGTGAATCTACAACAACAATATCTTCACAACAATCACAGGACAAAGGTAAAGGGATATTGATAGAATCTGTGAAGCCTATGAACAAGAAAAATCAAATCAACCTTGATGAAGAAACTGCTTTAAAATTTACAAGCTGAATTTGATGAAGAAGAAAGACTTGCAAGAAAGAAAGCTGAAAAAGAAGAAAAAGCCAATATTGCCTTGATTTAAACATGGGATGATATACAGGAAAAGATTGATGTTGATCATCAATTAGCTGAAAGAATGCAAGCACAAGAACAAGAAGAGTTGTCTATTGAAAAAAAAATACATTATTTCACAACTCTTATAAGAAAAGAAGAAAGCATTTTGCGAGCTAAAAAGCAAAGAGAAAAGAAACAAACCACCAACAAAAGCTCAACAGAGAAAGATAATGTGTACTTACCTAAAGAACATGGAAGGATACAAGCTCAAAGATTTGAAGTTGAAAGAGTTTGATTCTATCCAAGAGATGTTTGACAGAGCATTCAAAAGGGTAAATACATTTGAAGACTTTAGAACAGAGTTGGTGGAAGGCAAAGAAAAGAGAGCAGGAACAGAGCTGGTACAAGAGATTACAAAGAAGCAAAAGGTGGAAGATGACAAAGAAACAACAGAGCTTAAACAGTTAATGGAAATCATTCCAGATGAAGAAGAAGTAGCAATTGATGCTATACCTTTGGCTATTAAGTCTCCAAGTATTGTTGGCTAGAAGATTTATAAAGAAGGAAGAAAAAGCTATTATCAAATAATGAGAGCTGATGGAAAGTCTCAAATGTACATGATCTTTAGTCAAATGCTTAAAAGTTTTGACAGGGAAGATTTAGAAGATTTGTACAAGTTGGTAAAAGCTAAATATGAGTCAACAAGACCAGTGGAAGACTTGGATTTGTTGTTATGGGGTGATTTGAAAACAATGTTTGAACCACATGTAGAAGATAAAGTATGGAAGAATCAACAAGAATACAAAGTGTTGAATTGGAAGTTGTATGACTCCTGTGGAGTACATTCCTTGATGATGCAACATGTGCAGATTTATATGTTGGTAGAGAAGAAGTATCCCCTTGCACCACTTACACTTTCAATGATGTTGGAAAAGAAGCTTATAATTGATTATGAAAGTGAAATGGCTTATCAGCTTCTTAAATTCATCATGAAATAGCTTAAGAAGTAAAGAAGTGTTTGGAAGCATCCTCAACTCGTTTACGTACTTGTTTTCCTAGCGTACTTACAAACTCGTTTACATACTCGTTTTCATAACTTGTGTTGGGATTAAAAGTCTTCTTGATGTTGTTTGAATTACTGCTGCTCATGTTTGATGTTAATGCTGCTCAGCTGGATTTAGTGCTGCTCATGAACTTCAAAGAAAATATGCTAAGTGTTTACTACTGTTAGTACAAAGTTACTACTGCTAGTGAACATTAGTACTTCTAGTAAAAAGTTACTAATGCTAGTGAATATTAGTACTACTCAAGGTTAAGACAGCTCAGAGATAAGTTAATGCTGCTAAGGTTAATAAGTTAGTACTGTTTGTTGTTAGACTGCTTATATGATATGTATTAAGTTATTTGTTTATAGAAAATATTATGGATACTTAGGAAAGTATTGTAAACCGACTAGGGCTCCTTGGTGTATAAAAGAAGGTCCTAGAGCATAGAGTTTGATATATTATCTTTTATCACTTTTCATAGCTTCAAGGTCTTTGTAACCCTAATACTTTGAGAGTATTCGTATTATTATCATTAATTATATTGAAGCTTATTTGTTGAATTATATGTTCATTGAATTACTATTTCATTGATAATTCTTCTTAATATTAAAGATTAGATTCCGCATAATCTTTAATACATTCAAAAAAAGTTTCTACTATAGATGTGTTAAATTTATCTAATATAACTAAACCTTAAACAAGCTTAAGGAATTCGATCTATTGAAGTGGGATCAACAAGTAGTATCAGAGCTTGTTGAGAAGCTTATTGAGAAGTTGTAAATAAGAAGAACTGTTTTTGCTAAAAGATATGGATCAAGATTCTGCACACATGGTGGCTGCATCCAAATTTCCCATGCTCAAACCTGGTGAGTATGAGATATGGAGGATGAGGATTAAACAATATATCCAGATGATAGACAATGCACTGTATGAAGTCAAAGAGAATGGTGCAACCTTGCCAAAAACAAAAATTGTGGAAGGAGTTATGACAGAGATGCCTATTACAACTACTAAAGAAAAGGCTCAGAGAAGATTAGAGGTGAAAGCTAGAAGTAC
>BQNB010167980.1:0-13936 GCA_026074375.1 Tanacetum coccineum
GCAATCACATTATCATGTTTCACAATTTTTGATTCTTGAGGTGTGGGTACCGAGTTTGAAGTGACTGGTTTTGACAAATCGTTTATCTCATCAACCTTTTGATTTGCAAACTTAGTATTTGTACTCGTACCTTTGGTGGTGTCCACTTGGTCAGAAACTTTATCAAATAACTGAGCTCTCAACTTAGCATTTTCATAGATCGTATCATGTAATTTGTGTTGCAAAGAGTCAATTATTGTTTTAGTTTGAGCACGTGTCACAGAAATAGAGTCAAACAGGTTTTTGTATGTGGTCTTAAGGTGAGCAATTTCCTTTTCATAATTCCGAACCTGAAACTCTAATTCTACATTCTCATTTTCAAGTTTCTGAGACAAAGGATCAAGGGTATTTGATACACATGGAGTATCCTGACTTTTACCCTTTTGGTCTCCCAACTGAGCTTGCAACCGTTCGAGGTAAGCTTTATCGTACGAAATTTTTTCATATTTGCATTCTTCACACTTTTTGTACCAATCATTCCAAAGTTTAGCATATTCCATTCTCCTTTTTAATGATACAAATTTCAAGTCGTTCTTTTCGTACGTCCAAAGACTCAGTTGAGATTTGATGAATCTACAACGATGGATTGTGCACAATTACAGAAGTCTTGACTGACAACTAACTCTACAAGAGACCTTATTTTCCCAATGCAAGGTCTTTGCTTAGCAAAGCGTTCATCACTTCTTTGTAGAGATTTAAAGTCTCGAACAAATTTTCTGCTTCTTTCAAAATTTGAATTTCAAATTCTGAAATCTAGGTATCCACTTTTGGTTTGATGAGGAATATTTCTTCTTTTAAAATTTTGTGAATCTCTTGAATGAGCAATGGACACCAATTGTGTTATCTAATGGCATTCTATGTTGGACACAAATATAAAAACTTAATATCACAATGGTGCTTTTAACCTCATTTAGAAATTTTCGAGCAACACTTAGAGTATGTCATCCAAAATCGCTTCAGATCGTATGAAATTGATTTTGAAACAGTGGCCCGTTTGGAAGCATTTTACAAAGTACATACCTCTTCTTGTGACTTGGCCGTAGTTTGAAAACAAAAACCCCCGAAAGAAATCAATTCTTTGTTAGTTTGCCGTTTATTTCTTTGTTCAATTTTCATTTTTTTTGCGACTCTCTGAGCAAGCAGCATGTCTCTTTCAATCCAGCACAACAGGAGATCATGCTTTTCAAGTAACAACGTTGCATTATACAAAATTTGTTGTTTTCCCCCGCTTAGCTTGCTGAGATACAAAAGGATTGATAACCCTCAAGCCATTGTTCTGTTCGGAAGTGTGGTAAAACTAGTCTGCTTAGTTGAAAGCAGTGCCTCGTTTAATCGAGTGACCCGTTTTAACAAAATCCAAAATATAACTAATTCCTTTACTGTTCCTCGAATTTGGATTTGATTTATCAAGAAGCTCTTTTCGTCGCAAGTGAGTTTAGAATTCAAACTTCAACTTTTTCTTTTTCTCAGAAAGAAGCAGCATGCTTTTTTTTCCGTGAAAGAGCTGTTACCTTAAATATAAAATTTCCTCATTCAAAGGTCTTATTATGTTGTACCACGGAGACATAAAATGAAGAGCATGATAATCTGTTTGTAGGGTAAGAGGGTAGCGCGAGTTTAGGCAGATGATAACGAGCCATAGAGGTCTTGATAGGATAACGTCTGCTAGCGCTTACGAGATGATTAATCTCGAAGACTGTATCTTTATTCAACTCTCTTATCATTTGATGAACTCATAATGTTCTGTCTAATACATATATAATGACTAGGTCATACTCGGCATTTACTATAAAGAGCACATAGTGTCAAAGTCTGCATGTGTACGAATAATCTAGCATCTTGAGAGTATACATCTCAAATGTCACACTATACATGGGCAATTATGTTGTCTACACAAGTATTATAGCGCACTATAGTTCTGCTGAGCGAAATTTGAACCGGATCACTGATTAGTATGTCATTCGATAAACACATAGGCGTATAACTCAAAATGACAAAATAAGAGAGGTGTCTTCTTCCCTCTTCTTAAGTCATCTCAGAGATAAATCTTAGACTTACTAATGTTTCAACACATCACCTACTCTTTGAAAGTGGAAATTTGTATTATTTCACGATAATCTCACGACTATGTCAAGCGTACATAATATCACTGATTCTACTAATCTCATACATCACGCAAGTCGGAGATCAGAGATCCATCAAATTTACAATAGAGTGGTGACAGAGACTTCATCATAAATGTGCAGTATCAGTAATGTCGTGATATCGAGGCTTTAGTGAAATATGAGAGGAAGGCGAGGGGCTTATGTGTATAAGTAATGTAGATCTAATATTATATGGGTTAAAAACGTCAGTCGCACTTGAGGCAACACTACTAGAGCACAAGCTCATATCAGAGGCACGTTGATTGGCACGGGACTAAGATGACAGATATAATGACTGTCGGAGCTATTGACAATGATAGCTGGGTGATGTGATTTTATGGGATGCTCGGAGTGACGTGCTGTAGACATCATGACATAGTCTAGGGTTAGAGATTGTAGTGACAACGGGCGGAAATATAATCTTAATTTGTACGCGATGTGTATTCATTAAGTCACAGGAACAGGATGGTAATGGAGTTTACGATGAGGATGGACGAAGGGGTGACTTGTATATTTCTTTGACACAACTGGATTATGAGGCAGTCATTGAGGTTCTGATCAATTTTTGTATGGTCATGTTCCACCTTTAGTATCTTAGTTGTTAAAGGATGTAGTGTGTCATTATGCAGTATTGTAAGGTGATTGGGATGTAGGTTGTAGTACACAACTTATGAAACACATGGGGATAGTTATAGGTTAGTTGTCAAGTTTGAAAGGAATGGTCAAGATAAATATAAAAATAGGTGAATGGAATGTGTGTGGAGTGGTGTTGAAATTTATTATTGGGGAGATGTATTGTAATATGAGTTATGAAGTTGAGGTTAGCTGAGTTTATTAAGTTTAAAGTATGGTGTAGATGGTTTAAAGTGGGTGTAAATTATGAGGAAATTATGTATGAGTTTAGTGGCAATAATCTTGGGGCTAATAAAGAAGTGATGAGGAGTGTAAATGATGATTAACGGTGTATTTATATCTAGTACTGTGGTGTTTGTTATTATATGTGGTTGGTGGGGTTTGGTGGTGGTGAATTAGACTTTTGTTAAAGTGCAATTTGTATTGAGTTGTGGTGAGTTAGGTATTAGTGTTACTTTGTGGTGATTTTTTCTGTTGAATGAGTGTTTATAGTTGTGGTTATTGTTGTGTTGTTGAATTAGAACTTGGTGATGGTTGATCTTTGTGAAACTAGGTAAATTAAAAGGATTGTTGGAATTTGCCATGAGTGCACGATCAGTTTTTTGCAAGTCGTTTCAGCTCTTTGATCTTCAACCTCATTTTGAGTTTATCTTCAAAAATCAGACCAACTGATGTAATCTGTCCATATGCAATCCTTCATTGATGAACAATACTAAACATCCCGACTCCATTATGGTGTAAAGTTTAGGAACTTGTGATTACTAGCAATCCTTTTCAGAAAGTGTTTGTTTCTCCTAAAATATCATCAAAATTTGAAAACGGGTGATAGTAAGACTCAATACGATTCCCATCAATTTGAAGTAAACATTTTCCCAATCATAAACAACTTAGCCTTCTTTCTTGGAATTCCAATTATCGAAATTTCCATCATTGTTCACACTAACCAATTCTTAAAAAAAAAAGAAAATAAAAAAGAAAAAAAGAGAGCAGTTTCACAACTATCAACAGCAGCATAGATGTCTTCAGGAGTGACGAGAAGAATAGGTCTGAATAGCTTGATCAACTGCTTCCATCGTTTAATTTCGTGCTTCTGTGAGTCATCAATTGGTTTGATCATAAACGTTTCAAGAACATGTACTTTCACGGTCTGCATCACCGGTTTCAGAATTCATTCTCTGAACATATGACCATTCCAAATGGAGTTGTAGATTAACTATTCCATTTGGTCTACTCGTAGCATTCTGAAGAAACGTGAAACCATGAACTATTCTATTGTGTAACATAGGAGGGCGGGTTCAGACCCTGCATAAATGTCTTGTTGAGTCGACATTGCAAAAATGTGATGTAAAATGATAAACAAGGATCTTTAGAGTGTAAAGTGATTTGTTGTTGTGATGGAAAAACTATTTTACGGGATTTTACATATCTTTGATTAAAACCGAGAAAAGAAGAAAATCGTATCTTTCGCGGGATTTTACAAAATCAAGAAAAAAACCGTAAAACAAAAAAATTTTTGCTCCGTTTCGTCCCTTAGCATATTCGGGTCCTACCGCTTAGATGGGTCCTTCGCTAGTTCGGTCGTTTGCTAGATCGGTCCTCTGCTGGTTCGGTCGTAGCTAGTTCGATCCTTCGCTAGTTCTCCTTCGCTATTCGGTTCCTTCGCTAGTCGGTCCAAACAAATAAGAGCCTCCTCGTTCGGTCAACAAAAGTAACAACTAGTTTCGATCTACATAGTTTCGTTCACCTGGTTCGATCCCATCGTTCGGTTCCAACATAGTTCATCCTCTCTTTCGGTTCCAAGTGAATTACTCGATCGTCCTTAAGAAATTCTAGTTCGGTCCTTGAAGAATTCTCCTCGTTCGGTCCTTGAGATGTTTCACTCGTTCGGTCCTATAGAAAAGAACTCGTTCGGTCCTTCAAAAATTCTCCTCGTTCGGTCCTTGAGTTGATTCACTTCGTTCGGTTGTTGAGTTTTTCCTCTCGTTCGGTGATCTTTCAAACGTTGCAAGAAAAATGATACTAAAAAGAGAAAGTGACACTTTGTTGCAAGAGAATGACACGAAAAGAGAAAAATAAACCACACTTTGTTGCAAAAAAAATAATGATTACGAGATGAAAACAAAGACCAATTTCCGAATAAAAGGCTTAAAAAATTACCACAAACAAATCACAACACCCAACCTTGGCTCTTGATACCACTTGTTAGGATATCATTTCATCACCAAACACAAAAATAAGAAAAATAGATTTTAGAGAGAGAAAGTAAAAAGAGAAAAATGGTTACTTGTTCATGAAAAGAAAAAGAGTAAGCAACACCCTCCCTCCACACTAGGAGAGGCTTAAATAGTTACAAAAAGGACTAATCTTGTGGGCTTTGAGTTGGCGGATCTGAACACAAATGGGTCCTTGATCCGACAACTAGGCCCACAATGCTTAAACTAAATTCCCGTAAACTACGATTCCTTTACAAGCTCACGGAATATTTAATACCATCACTAATAAATACACGCTACAGTTAGTATTGCTATAGATATGATTAAAAGTTATTTGTTTATAGAAAAGATTATGGATATCTTAGAAAAGTGTTGTAGGCTGACTAGGACTCCTTGGTGTATAAAAAGAGGTCCTAGGACATAGAGTTTGATACACAATTAGACGGATAATTCATAGCTTCAAGGTACTTGTAACATCTAAAACTTTTATGAGATATGCATATTAATACATCAATAATATTGGAGCTTATTTTTGAATTGTAATTTCATTGAATTACTGTTTCATTGATAATTCTTCTTAATATTAAAGATTAGATTCCACATAATCTTTAATACATTCAAACACATTTTCTACTATAGTTGTGTTAGATTTATCTAATATAACTCAACCTTAGACAAGCCTAAGGAATTCGATCTATTGAAGAGGGATAAACAAGTGGTATCAGAGCTTGTTGAGAAGCTGTGAATAAGGCAGCAAAACCTGTTTTTGCTAAAAGATATGAATCAAGATTCCGCACACATGGTGGTTGCATCTAAAGTTCCCGTGCTCAAACCTGGTGAGTATGAGATATGGAGAATGAGGATTGAATAATATATCCAGGTGATAGACTATGCATTGAGATAAGTCATAGATAATAGGTGCAACTTGCAAAAACGAAAATTATGGGAATTAGTTTATGACTGAGATGCCCTATCCAACTTGTCAAGAGAAAAGCTCAAGAAGACAGAGTGAAAGCTATAATAATTAATGATGTCCATTCCTAATGAACACATTAAAGTTTAAATGTATAAAATGCTATTAAGTCTTGGAAGCTGATGAAAGAGATTGTGGGAAGCACCTACAAGAAAGACTCAAAGGAATCTCTTAAAGCACAATAAGAAACTCACTGCTCAAGCTCAGAGATGTTGATCAAACTTTTGATAGCTTCAAAAGCTCTGTGAGGTCAGTTGGGGAGCTTTTTGGATGAGTAAAGCATCCACAAAGATGTTAAATACAAAAGATAGTTAAAAGTTTGTCACACTGAGTGAACACTCATGTTGTTGTGTGGAGAATAAAGTTGATTTGGCTACAAAGAGCATGGATATCTCTACAACAACCTCAAGGTGTATGAACCATAAATATAAAGGGATGTAAATAACAAGTTCAAGCACGACGGAACATGGCTTTTGTGTCCTCTTCAATAACTACACTATGCAGCACTAAATGAAGCAGTTAATACTACTCATGGAGTTTCTAACTGTTAATTTAATTTTTTTTTTTAAATTTAATATATATTATTAGCAACTCAAGTTAATGCAGCTAACTCTACAAATATGGAAAACGTATGATGTTTTATTTGTCATTCTTGCTAGTCAACCAAGATAGTCCTTAAACATGTACATGATACCCTGCAACAAATACATCCAGAATAAATTAGAAGAGATGGATTTTTAGAGCAAATGACCATTGTTGACATGAGGGCAAGAGTTTTGAAGAATCCAGGAAGGAACTTACGTTTAATGGCACTGAACTATATGTGTTTTGATACGACCCAAGTGGGAGTTGCGCTAAAACTGCCAACCAATGGACATTTTCGCTAGGAGGTGCAGAGCCAAGAAATCAAGACAATAAGAACAAGGAAAGCTCAAGAAGGAGTGTGTATGTGAAAACATCTACTTTCACATATTTGGTGTCATGTGATGGTCTTGGTGGATATGACTGGAGTGATTAGGCAGAGGAATGGCCTAATTATGCACTCATGGCTTTCTTATCTTCAAGTCCTGACTCAGAGGTATCCAATGATTCTATTTGTTCAAAATCTTGTTTGGAAACTGTTGAACTTCTTAAATCTCAAAATGATCAACTATTAAAAGATTTAAAGAAATCTGAGTTAATGGTTCTAGGTTATAAGACAAGTTTAGAGTTAGTGGAAGAAAAACTTGAAGTTTATAAAGCAAATGAGTCTATTTATTTACAAGATATTAAGGGCTTAAAATTTGAAATTCATATAGGAGAAATAACTATTAGAGAGCTTAGGAAGAAGCTTGAAATAGTTCAAAAAGAAAAAGATGGCATTCAACTTAATGTAGATAAATTTGAACATGCATCTAAAAGTTTAAACAGCCTCCATAGGATTGATAGATAGTTGACAATTGTTAGAAATGTTAGACTATAAATTATAATCAATTCCACCTCCCTATATATAGGAAATTTCAGGCCTTCAACACCTGACTTGTCTATACTGGTTTAATGTAGTTTGTTTAATGAGCCTGTAGTTGAGAACTGTAAAGCTATGTCCTATGAGCGAAGAGCCTAATTATATTAGGAGTATGAAGAGACCTTAAGTATTGGAAGAATGGGTGTCATATGATGAGAAAGGAGTTCCCGCCTACAACTAAAAAGAAAACATTTAACCTTAGTAGTGTTAAGAAAGAGTTTGTCAATCTAAACAACAAGAAAAAATCAAGAAAAACGTAAAACAAGTTTGAACCACATAGCAAAAAACTCACAGTGCAAGAGCAAAGATCAAAGAAAATTAGAACGAATAATATGATGTCTCAAAAACTAAGCATTTTGAGATGTTTAAAGGCTTGTTATGACTTGTGAACTTTTTTATATTTTGCAGTTAATTGCAATTACACCAAAACAGTTTCAAAATAAAGAGGTAAAAACCTTTTTGACAATGCTCAAAGGATAATCATCAAACTTTGCTAAAAAGACTCTCCCCTTTGCTAAAAAGAACTTGGTTCCAGACAGTATAATGAAGTCAGGTTAGTATCAATAATACTGGCTAGACAAAATATGTCAAAAATAAGCAGTAATGTTTAAGAAACCGTGCTAGATAAGTTATGATGCTCACTCAAAAACAACATAAATGCGGCTAGAACCAATTGTCATAATCTTTTCAAAACAACACATTCGAAACTGTTAAGAGGCCTCATTCAATGAACAACATTTTTAAACAGTAATATTAAATCAAAGGGTTAATACTGTTAAAGGTAAAAATTTAATACTCTAGCCAAAATAAGTAGTTAATGGCTGTTAAGGAGAATATTTTTTAATGAAGGCATCATCTTGTTTGGTTTAGAACAAAAGCCAAAGTTTTACGACAAAAGTTTCTAAACTCAACAGTGCATTAATCACCCGAAAAAAGATTAAATATAGTATGCAAAGGCAAATCCAAGGTCAGCTGATGGCTTGGTCCCAAAGAAACTGATTTTCTTATCTATGTGCATGGCCAATCCCAGATAGATTTACAGATTAAGGATGATGATATGGGATGCTCAAGGCACACGACAGGAACATGCCTATCTTACAGACAAATGATGAGATGGATAAGATATGGTTGCTTTTAGAGGGAACCCCAAAGGAGGGAAAAATCACATGAAAGTGTCTAAGTCCAAAGTCTACTGCCTAAATAGTTTTAGTAAGTACTATGCAATCTGCCATTTACAGCTTCTCACAAAAACAAAAATTCAATTTCTAAAATTCCATTTTGCTGAAAGTAAGATTATAGAACGTTGGATAATTAGATCTGGAAAAATTTTTGCTATGTTTCAAAGGTTTGTACAAATAATTTTTGATCAACGAACCTTGATGGATGTCAACTCATAAGAGGAATATATATGCACCTCTCTCACACTATACAGATTTTTAGAAATAATGAAAATGGTAGGCACAAGGTTTACTGTAAGTCAACACCTTATTTCAAACAATTTGGAACAAAACGCAATCACAATTGGTGAAGGTTCAACAATTCCAACTGATCTCCATCAATACACCCACCTTTTATTCTACAACTACTCAACCGCAAAAGACACACCAAACCAAGAAGCCTAAAATAAAGGACACATCAAGGTACCTCATCTAGTGATCCTATAGAATGTTGTGGAAGGTGTCCATAAGGTAGTTGGGTGACAGTTGGTGAGTGCCACTATTGCTTCTAGCTTATACTTCAAGCAGACATGGTTAACATAAATAAGACCCAATCACAGGCAACCCTAATGAATCTATTTTTCCCAAGGAACTAAATCAGGTGTTGCCCAGGTGGCATAAGAAATCATAGGTATACTATTGCTTCAAACTTGGTTTGAGATTGTATCTAAAGCAATCTAACTGATTCACTGCTCGCAAGGTAACACAACTTCGAAGTGATGAGGGATAGACTTGAATTACAGAATTGATGGCATGATGTACCGACTTTTTACAAAACCGGGTTCTTGATTTGGAGCAGACAAAGACCACTCAACATAGACTATTAGTTTGAAAAAGAGGGTCAAAAAGCTTAAAAAGAAAGATAGGTCAAGAACTCATAGGCTGAAGAGATTATACAAAGTTGGTTTGACTGCTAGGGTAGATTCCTTTGATGATGAAGAAAGTTTGGGTGAGGATGCATCCAAACAGAGGAAGATTGATGCTATTGATGCAGATGAAGAAATTTCCCTGGTCAGTGTTCATGATATGAATGTTTTTGCTGGTGAGGAAGTGTTTGCTACAATTGTTGATGATATTACTTTGGCTCAAGTACTTGAAGAAATGAAAAGTACAAAAACCAAGAAGAAAGGGGGAACAAACAAAATTGTTAACAAGAGCGGGTGAATCTACAACAACAATATCTTCAACAATATCTTCACAACAATCACAGGACAAAGGTAAAGGGATATTGATAGAACCTCAAGCGATAACAAGAAATCGAACTAATCGAGGCTGATGAAGAAACTGCTTTAAAATTTAATACAACTGAATTGTGATGAAGAAGAAATACTTACAAGAAGACGAAAGCTGAAAGAAGAAGAACCATATAGCCTTGATTGAAACATGATTGATATACATGCCAAAGATTGATGTTGATCATCAATTGGCTGAAAGAATGCAAGCACAAGAACAAGAAGAGTTGTCTATTGAAGAAAAGGCTACATTATTTCAACAACTCTTAGAGAAAAGAAGAAAGCATTTTGCAGCTAAAAGAGCAGAAGAGAAAAGAAACAAACCACCAACAAAAGCTCAACAGAGAAAGATAATGTGTACTTACCTAAAAAACATGGAAGGATACAAGCTCAAAGATTTGAAGTTGAACGAGTTTGATTATATCCAAGAGATTTGAAGGTAAATACATTTGAAGACTTTAGAACATAGTTGGTGAAAGGCAAAGAAAAGAGAGCTGGAACAGAGCTGATACAAGAGATTACAAAGAAGCAAAAGGTGGAAGATGACAAAGAAATAGCAGAGCTTAAACAGTTAATGAAAATCATTCCAGATGAAGATGAAGTAGCAATTGATGCTATACCTTTGGCTGTTAAGTCTCCAAGTATTGTTGGCTGGAAGATTTATAAAGAAGGAAGAAAAAGCTATTATCAAATAATGAGAGCTGATGGAAAGTCTCAAATGTACATGTTCTTTAGTTAAATGCTTAAAAGTTTTAACAGGGAAGATTTAGAAGATTTGTACAAGTTGGTAAAAGCTAAATATGAGTCAACAAGACCAGTGGAAGACTTGGATTTGTTGTTATGGGGTGATTTGAAAACAATGTTTGAACCACATGTAGAAGATAAAGTATGGAGGAATCAACAAGAATACAAAGTGTTGAATTGGAAGCTGTATGACTCCTGTGGAGTACATTCCTTGATGATGCAACATGTGCAGATTTATATGTTGGTAGAGAAGAAGTATCCCCTTGCACCACTTACACTTTCAATGATGTTGGAAAAGAAGCTTATGATTGACTATGAAAGTGAAATGGCTTATCAGCTTCTTAAATTCATCATAAAACAGCTTAAGAAGTAAAGAAGTGTTTGGAAGCATCCTCCTGGTGTTGATGAAGCTTTAAATGAAGAAACTTGATGATTTTGAAGAAGAATATCAAGTTTAGGGGAGGATTGTTAGGATTAAAAGTCTTCTTGATGTTGTTTGAATTACTGCTGCTCATGTTTGTGTTAATGCTGCTCAGCTGGATTTAGTGATGCTCATTAACTTCAAAAAAAATATGTTAAGTGTTTACTACTGCTAGTACAAAGTTAGTACTGCTAGTAAAAATATGCTAAGTGTTTACTACTGCTAGTACAAAGTTACTACTAATATTGAATATTAGTACTTCTCAAGGTTAAGACTGCTTAGTGATAAGTTAATGCTGTTAAGGTTAATAAGTTAGTACTGTTTGTTGTTAGTACTGCTTATGTGATATGTATTAAGTTATTTATTTATAGAAAAGATTATGGATATCTTAGGAAAGTATTATAAGCCGACTAGGACTCCTTGGTGTATAAAAGGAGGTCTTAGGGCATAGAGTTTGATATATAACTAGACGTATAATTCATCAAGGTCTTTGTAACCCTAATACTTTTAGAGTATTCGTATTATTATCATTAATAATATTGGAGCTTATTTGTTGAATTGTATGTTCATTGAATTACTGTTTCATTGATAATTCTTCTTAATATTAAAGATTAGATTCCGCATAATCTTTAATACATTCAAACACGGTTTCTACTATAGTTGTGTTCGATTTATCTAATATAACTAGACCTTAAACAAGCTTAAGGAATTCGATCTATTAAAGTGGGATCAACAACGGTCCTGACAGTATTGCCTCATTTGATTCATATGCTCAACCAAAGGCGAACCAGAAGTAGGAGCAGCGTGCCTTAGCAATGGCTCATTCAAAGATCCGCTCCCGGCTTCTTCCTTCTTTTTCTCAACACCATCAGTAGTCGTCTTGTTTGTTCCTGATGGCCCTTCACCCACGCACTTTGTAGCATTGAATGGATTCTGGAATGGTTCATACCTAGAATACGGAACACTTAGATCCACGCCTTTAGGTGGTGGTTGGACATCTCTAAACTTCACACCTTTAGTCCCCTTTTGATGCTTATCTTTCTTTTTCAAGCTTGAACTACCAGCTTTAGTGTTTCTCACCGGAGCCTTGCTATTCTTAATAGTTGACGACTTAGTGTTCACGCTTGGGCTGGCTATAGAAGCAGGCATTTGGCTTAAGTAAACTGCCTTCATCTTCTCAACATGCTCAGCAAGCGCCAGAGCAGATGACGACAAACTATTTGCCAGTTCAACCAGCATACTCTCAAGAGCTTTAGGAAACGGTTCATTCAACATCATCATCATCAGCAAGAATAACAGAATCACAGTCTTCATCAACATAAGTCATAGTCAACAAATGAAGTAAAGCGCCTTAGTGTTTCACCATACTTAACCTGCAAAACATATCCCATAACATCAATATTTTAATCAAATTCAACCAAACACGGTATAAAAAACCAAAACCAAAAACTCCATAAGACGATAAATAGAACCGGATCAATTCATCAGTAACTCGGTAACTCAATTTACCTTTTACAAAACACTATAGTTCACCATATTAATACTTAATTTTCATAATTTTCCCTTGTCTTTGGTGAGATGCTTGTCTTAGCATAAACAGAACTAAATCATGTCAACAACTGTTTGATTGAAGAATTCATCAATCTTTCATGACATCAACTTTCTGGCTACCCCCATACCTCAACAAATACAAAAGAATAAATCACTTATATTATAATATTAATATAATATAATTAATATACATTATTTAAACATATTAACTTACATTATTACAGAACCATATCACAGAAAGAACACAATTACAGTTTTAAAAAACTTATCGTAACCTTTTATTCAGCCTTATGCATGCTATTTATTGGCGCTTTTGTTTCACGTGGAGTTCATTTCACTTCTACAACAGTGGTCCATCGCAACCTTTTATTGTCACTCGTAGCTCTCTCTTGTAACACCAGCAAAAGGTTATTTCATAACAGGTCAAATATCATAGGGAACAAAGAGATTACATTGTTACAGACCTTGAGTACATTGTTATAGTAAGCATACATACCGCATCTTTCGCATTTAAATATGCATGAATTCTGGCCGTAGGATCTTCAAGGGTCAGCCTAATTCTGTATGTACCACAAGAAGAAGATCGGAAGTTTTTAGGACGATCTGGTAATGTTGCTACTACCCGAACTACACAGCTGAATTTGGTTGTTGCCTGCATAATACCCAGACACATTAGAAGTTATTTCCTAACTATCTATATTCATAAATAACAATCTTTCATTAGGGTATTGAGAAAAAACACAAACCTTTAAACAAAACAAAGAAGATAACAAACCTGCAAAAAACAACGTATACATACAAAAAATCTAAAAAAATAACACAGTTTGATTAGGGTTTTGCGAAAAGGAGGAGTGACCTTTTTTAAGCAATGCAACGTTTTTTTGTGTGATGGATATACCTAAAAAGAATATTTACAATATATGTCGAATTTCAGAATCAGTAGAATAGTATGAATATATTTTCCATATTTAAATGGTATTTTTTTACAGCATAGACAAATTTGATTTTCTATTATATATCACAACTTCAGGCTTGCTCCATTGGTTGAGGTGTTTGGTTGTGAATTAGCATACCCAGGTTCAAATATTGCAATGGACATAATTTTTACTAAAATATTCGAAATTTATGATAAATATTTAAAAAAATTTATGATAAATAGTGATAAAAAAAACAAAATTTATAGAAAAAAAATATAAATTGATGACATGGCATCCATGATGACGTGGCGTTATGACGTGGCATAAAATTATCAAATGCCTCATGTT
>BQNB010167984.1:0-12793 GCA_026074375.1 Tanacetum coccineum
AAACTGCTTTTGGAAACCACTTAAAAGATTTGCTATCTGTGTCATAGTGGCCATCATTACGTCATTTGGAGACAAAACAGCTGGTTATGGTTGTGACGTAGAGAGTGGTGGAAGAGATGTGGTTGGTGTTGCTTGAGCCATATAAGCCAATAGATCAATAATACTTAAAGACTGCTCTTGTTTCTTGAGATTCTTTGTGGCATGAGGCTCATAGGCTTTCAGGTGGGTATAAATGTAAACATAGTTCGTTGTTAAAATGTCCATGTTTTGCTTCACATTAGTCACATATTTACCCTAGTAAGACGGAAGGTTGTTGACAAACTTGGTGTTCAGCTGATGAGTGGGAATAGCAAGCTGTGTAATCTTCATATCATTCACCAGCTTGTGGAAACGTACAAAATAGTCATGAATTGGTTCGTTTCCTATGGCACGAAATCGTTCGAACTCATCAAATAGGTCTTCCTTTCTTTGCTGTAAAGTCCTGCCTGAACCTTGCATAAGCATCTCCACATTATCCTAAATCTCTTTAGCAGTGTTTGTCTGATTCAGGATGTTGAAAATATGACGTGGGAGACCTTGACTGAGAATGATTTCAGCCTGTGTATCAGCATTCTCACGGTTGGTTTCTTCAGGTGTAAACTCTGAATCAAGTTTCATTCTTGGCATGTTCACTCCTGTCTGACCTTCAGTTGGAGCATCAGTAACCATAGGGTGTGGTGAAGGTCCATTTTGAATGGAGTTCCAGATAAGTTTGCCAAGAGGTTTTCCTCGAATGTACCTATGAATACGAATTTTCCAAGAATCGTAGTCACTCTCAACCAACATAGGTGGACGAGTATCGGTACCTGCTGCATTTGTTTCTTCATTGGATGCCATTTTAATTTAAGTATGAATGAACGGATCGCAAGTGATTGTTGATTTGTTTGATTTGTGTTTATGTTTTTGTTGTTGTTTGATTATTTGGTTCGGTGACAATTAAACTCTTAACTAGTTCGGTTTGTGAAGTGATTAACTAGTTCGGTTCATATAAGGTTGTAGTGGTTCGGTCCTTGAGGTGTGGTCAAGTTCGGTTCATGAAGAGGTTATTCGTTCGGTTCCAACTAGTATGTCACTCGTTCGATCGTTGAAGAGTTGTACTCGTTCGGTCCAAACTCAAGAACACTCGTTCGGTCCTTGAGGCTTTGTCTTGTTCGGTTCTTGAAGGTGTACACTGGTTTGGTTTACACTGAAGTTGCCTTGTTCGTTCCAAACTAGGTTGTGCACTCGTTCGATTGATGAAAGAAAGAAACTCGTTCGGTTCTTGTGGCTTAAAGCTCGTTCGGTTCAAGAAGAAAGCAGCTAGATCGGTCCTTGAATAAGTTTAACTCGATCGGTTGCTGAATGAAAACACTCGTTCGGTTGTAGAAGGCTTTACTCGATCGGTTGACAAAGGTTGTGCTTGATCGGTTGTCCTTCTTATTGAGCTTGTTCGGTTGACTCAAGGATAGTGGCTCGTTCGGTCCAAGCTAAGGTTTGTTTGTTCGGTCTTCAAAGGATAAAACTCGTTCGGTTGTCGAGTCCTTCTTACTCGTTCGGCTCTTGAGACTTATGCTTGTTCGGTCCAAACTTTTGTGTTGCTTGCAAAAATCACCTCGAACAACCTGTCTTTTTCAAGAATTCACTACAAAAGTGTAAGATTAGCGCGAATAAGTAAGTATGACACGATCCAAACCACGAAAAACAAGATTAATACTCTTGTTTCTTCTTTTTCCAATCCGAACCACAAACAAAAAATCAAGACTTCTTTCTATTTTTTTGTTGTATAATTTTCGAACCACACACAAGAAAAAAAATAAAACACAAACCAAATCAATTCATCAATCTTGTAGGCTCTTGATACCAATTGTAGGTTCCATGATCATTCATACAAACCTTAACAATGATGTGTAGAATCAAGATGCAGGAAAATAAAGACTTTATTGATGATTGAAAGAAAACTTTTTGGTGGCTAGAAACCCTAACAATAATATTGACTAGCTTTTCTAATAATGATAAGAACAAAGTGTATTTATACACTAATGGGGTTTGGCCTATGGGCCTTTCTTTTGGGCTTTTGCAGGCTTTTTGCATAACAACCCATTTACATCATTAAACATTAATTAATTAATTAACTAATGAGCTATAAAATGCTAGTTTTCTTCAAGACCGAGCTTCTCTTGTTAGACTGTGAAATTATGTTTCTAACAAATCCTTGGAGACTTAACAGCTAAAGGTATAGCATCAGTTGTTACCTCTTCTTCATCTGGAATGATTTCCATACACTGTTTAAGCTATGATGTTTCTTTGTCATCATCCACCTTTTACTTCTTTACATTCTCTTGTTCCAACTCTTCTCCTGCTCTATTTGAACTACCTTCTACCAAGTCTGTTCTGAAGTCAACAAATGTATTCACCCTCTTGAAAGCTCTGTCAAACATCTTCTGAATAGAATCAAAAGATTTGTTCTTCAAGTCTTTGAGCTTCTTTCCTTCCATATTTTTTAGGTAAGTACTCATGATTTTTCTTTATTGAGCTTGTGTTGGTAGTTTGTTTCTTTTCTCTTCTGCTCTTTTAGCTGCAAAATGCTTTCTTTTTTTCTCTAAGAGTTGTTGAAATAATGTAGTATTTTCTTTAACAAACAACTCTTCTTGTTCTTGTGCTTGCAATCTTTCAGCCATATGATAATCAACATCAATCTTTGCTTGAATATCATCCCATTGTTCAATCAAAGCAATATTAGCTTCTTTTTGTTTTTTAGCTTTCTCTCTTACAAGTCTTTCTTCTTCATTAAATTCAGCTTGTAACTTTAAAGCAACTTTTTCATCAAGCATGATTCGAACTTTCTTCTTCATAGGCTTCACATGTTCTTCTATCATTATTCCTTTACCCTAGTCCAGTAATTGTTGTGAAGAAATTGTTGGTGTAGATTTTGTTGTTGTAGATTCACTTGGCTCTTGAAAAACAATCCATTTCACCTTGGGTTTTGAAGTTTTTAATGCTTCAAGTGCTTGAGCCAAAGTAATCTCTTTAGTAGTTATTGTAACAATTGTTGCAGTAGTACTAACTTGAGCAGCATCAACTATTTCTTCAACAACATTTTCATTTTGCCCTGCAATAAATACCTCTTCACCATTTAAAGCATCCACATCAAACATCTCTTTGTCAGCATCATTGTTGGTATTAAAAGCTTCTTGATGCTGATTGGAATTACTATTGTTCTTATTGATGTTAATGCTACTCAGTCAAAGTTAGTGCTGCTGGAGAATTTCAATGAAAATTATTCTAAGTGTTTAAGACTGCTGGTGAAGTTACAACTGTCAGTACAAAAGTTACTACTGCTAGTACAAAAGTTACTACTGCTAGTACAAAGTTAATGCTGCTGAAGGAGTTAATGCTGCTAGTGAAGAAGTTAGTACTACTGAGTTAGTTAGTACTGCTTATGTGATTTGTATGAGATATTTAGGTAAAAAATATGTATAAGTTATTTATTTAGAAGATTATGATTACTTAGGAAAGTATTGTAAGCCGTTTAGGACTCCTTGGTGTATAAAAGGAGGTCCTAGGGCATAGAGATGAATGTATCAATACCAATACACATATCAAAACAAAACGAGTCATTCATAGAATTATCATAGCTTCAAGGTCTTTGTAACCCTAATACTTTGAGAGTATTCGTATTATTTGCTTAATAATATTGGAGCTTTTATATTTTGTTGAATTATATGTTCATTGTGTTTTACTGTTCCATTGAAAATTCTTCTTATTAAAGATTAGATTCCGCATAATCTTTAATACATTCACTCAAAGTTTCTACTATAGTTGTGTTAGATTTATCTAGTATAACTAAACCTTAAACAAGTTTAAGGAATTCGATCTATAGAAGTGTTTTGCCTATGTTTCTCCACTCACAGTTCAAGAGGCAATCAAAGAAATTAGAGCAATATGATGTCTCAATGACTAGGAAGCAATTTTGAGATGTTTAATAAGGCCTGTTATGTGCGTGGAAGCTTTGATCATTTGCAAGTTGATTGCAATTACCATCAAAAATAGTTTCAAAATTAAAGGATGGTAAAACCTGTTTGGAACAATGCTCAAAGGGTGAATCATCAAAATTTTAATAAAAAGACTCACCTCTATGCTAAAAAGAACATGGTTCCAAGAGCAGTACGAATGAAGTCTGACTTAGTATCAATTAATACTGCTAGATAAAATATTTCAAAAACAACAGTATCAGTTAATATTGCTAGAAAAGTTAATACTGCTCATTCAAAAACAACAGTGAATAATGTCATATCTTTCTAAACCAGCACATTCAACTGTTAAGAGACCCATTAATAATAACACATCATTTAAAAACAGTAATATTAATCAAAGGGTTAATACTGTTAGGGGTAAAAATGTTAATACTGCTAGGCTAAAAGCAGTAGTTAATGCTGTTCAGGGAAATAATGTTAATGCTGTTAAGGCCTTAGCTTGTTGGGTTTGGAAACCAAAGACTTAAGTTTTAGACCATGTTTCTAAACACAACAGTGCATCAATCACCATAAAGAAGTTTAATTATATTGATGCACAAGGCAGATCCAAGTCAGTGATGGCTTGGGTCCCCAAAAGAAACTAATTTTCTTATCTAATATGTAGGGTAATCCACAAATGGATTTACAGGATAAAGGTGTGATTCATAGTGGATGCTCAAGGCACATGACTGGAAACATGTCCTATCTTACTTACTATAAAGAGATAGATGGAGGATATGTTTCTTTTGGAGGGAACCCCAAAGGAGGGAAAATCACAAAAAAAAGGTGCAAAAGCAAGTGATAATGCAGGTCAAGCTAGAAAGGAGACAGAACCTGTCAAAGATTACATTTTGCTACCATTATGGACTGCTGATCCACCATTTTCCAAGATCCCAAGAGCTCTCATGATGATGGATCTAAACCTTCAAGTGATGATGGAAAAGCTGGTTATTAGAGAAAATAGACATAAAGTTTTGGTGAGAAAACGAATTGAGGGAATTGGTGAGAATAAAAACAGAAAGAAAGCTATGTGGAATAAAAACAGATAGAGTGATTTGGTGAGTAAAAGAATTAAGAGAAGTGGTGAGTTAAAAAACAAAAAGAGAGTTGAATATATTAAAAACAGACAGAGTGTTTGGAATGGAATTGAAGTTAATGCTTGTGACTCAAAGTTAATGCTGCTAGGCATAAAGTTACTACTGCTGGTGAAAGTTAATGCTGCTAGGCATAACTTACTACTGCTGGGCGAAAGTTAATGTTGTTGAGGGTATTTTCATAAATACTTTGATTAAGGGTTTCAATCATTCATTTAATCGATTTCATTCACTCATATACTCTCTAATCACAAACCCTAACTCAATTTTATCATTCATCATCAAAACCCAACATAAATGGCGGATCTAAAGTTTGCAGATACTCACAATTTGGTCGCGTTTTTGTCTAAACCTATAGAAAGTGAAGGGTTTAAATAGATAGTGGATTTTCTAAATGCAAATCCTATTAGATATGCACTAACGATCAATCCCACTATATACATTTCATGCATATAGAACAGTTCTGGTCTACTGTCAAAGCCAAAACTGTCAATGGGGAAGTACAGTTGCATGCCCTAGTGGATGGAAAGAAGATAATCATAACTGAATCAACTCTGAGAAGAGATCTTAACTAGAAGATGCTGAAGGTGTTGATTTACTACCCAATTCTACCATCTTTGAACAGCTTACACTGATGGGGTATGAGAAAATTTCACAAAAGCTTACTTTCTATAAGGCATTCTTTTCCCCACAATGGAAATTTCTGATTCATACTATTTTACAATGCCTAAGTTCTAAGACTACTGCATGGAATGAGTTTAGTAGCACTATGGCATCTGCAATTATCTGTTTAGCTACAAACCAGAAGTTTAACTTTTCAAAATACATTTTTGAAAGTATGGTGAAGAACTTGGATAATGTGGGCAAATTTTTGATGTATCCAAGGTTTATACAAGTCTTTTTGGATAAACAACTTGAAGGGATGCCTACTCACAACAGAATATATATTGCACCCTCTCACACTAAGAAGATATTTGGGAATATGAGAAGGGTAGGGAAAGGTTTTTCTGGAAGGGAAACACCATTATTCCAAACAATGGTGGTACAAGATCAAGCAGAAATGGGTGAAGGTTCAGCAAATCCTACTGATCCACTCACTTCTCAACCTCAAAAAAAAAACAAAACCATAGGAAAAGCCAAAGAGGAAAGACAATCACATACCTCAGTTTAGTGGGTCCTACTGAAACATTGTAGCAGATGAAGGCTTATTTTGTCTATAAGGAGTTGGATGACAGTTTGGTGAGGGCTCCCACTACTGGTTCTAGCTTAGAAGTAGAGCAGGACAGTGGTAACATAGCTAAGACCCAAATCTAAGTGCAAACCCTATGGAATCTATTCCTTTGGAACTATTTCAGGGGTGGTGGTCCCAGGCGCACGAAACCATGAGGGGATACTATTGCTCAAAATAGGTTTGAAATGTTTAAACATTCAATGGATCCACTGCTCGCAAGAGGTAACACACTTTGAAGTGGTGAGGATAGTCTAAAACTTAATGAATTGATGGAATTATGTACCAATTTACAAACAAGAGTTCTGGATTTAGAAAAGATAAAGACCACACAAGTTGAAGAGATTGTTATTTTAAAAAGGAGGGTTAAGAAGCATAAACAGAAAAAGAGGTCAATAACTCATGGGCTTAAAAGGTTATACAAAGTTGGTCTCACAGCTTTGGTAGAATCCTCTGGAGATTAAAAAAGTTTGGATGAGGATGCATCCAAACAGGGTAGGATAAATGCTATTGATGCTGATGAAGACATTACCCTGGTTAATGATCAAGATGATACTGATATGTTTGATGTGAATACTTTGACTGGTGATGAGGTGTTAGCAGAACAAGAAGTTGCTACTAAAGATGTGAATTTAACTGTTGATGAAGTTACTTTGGCTCAAGCACTTGCTGCTTTGAAAAGTGTAAAATCCAAGGTAAAAGGGGATGTTATAGAAGAGCCAAGTGTACCAGTTAGTGCTGCCAGTACAAAGGTTAGTGTTGCTACAACTACAACAACTGCTATAATTACAACTCTAAGGAAAGGAATTGTCATTACTGAGTTGGGTACATCTACAACAACAACAACAATTTCCTCACAACCATCACAGGAAAAAGTTTAGGACAAAGTCAAAGGAATTATGGTAGAACCTGAGAAGCCTTTGAAGAAGAAAGATCAAATCAGTTTTGATGATCAAGAAGCTATCAGATTACATGCTAAGTTTGATAAAGAGGAGAGACTTGCAAGGGAGAAAGATGAAGCCAATGTAGCCTTGACTGAAGAATTAGATGATATTCAGGCTAAGGTTGATGCTGATTACAAGTTGGCTCAAAGACTGCAAGCTAAAGAACAAGAGCAGCTCACAACTGAACAAAAAGCTACATTGTTTCAAGAACTCCTAGAGCTAAGAAGAAAGCACTTTGCAGCTAAAAGAGTAGAAGAGAAGAGGAACAAACCACCAATCAAAACTCAACAGAAGAATACCATGATTACCTACCTTAAGAACACGGAAGGTTGGAAGCACAAAGACTTGAAATCTAAAGACTTTGATTCTATCAAAAAAATTGTTTGACAAAGCTTTCAAAAGGGTGACATGTTTGTGGATTATAGAATAGACTTGGTGGAAGGTAGTTCAAAGAGAGCAGGAGACGAGCTAGAACAAGAGGTACTAAAAAGCAAAAGGTGGATGATGTTCAAGAAACAGCTAAAGTGGATGATGATCAAGAAGCAACTAAGATTAAAGAGCTCATGAAAATTGTTCCTGATGAAGAGGAAGTAGTAATTGATGCTATTCCTTTGGCTACTAAGCCTCCAACCATTGTTGACTGGAAGATTCATAAAGAAGGAACAAAAAACTATTACTAGATCATCAAAGCTGATGGAAGTTCAAAGATGTACTTAATCTCGAGTCATATGCTCAAAAGCTTTGACAAGGAAGATTTTGAAACTCTGTGGAAATTAGTAAAAGATAAATAGAGGACTTAGATTTGATTCTATAGGGAGATTTAAAGACAATGTTAGAACACATATTGAAGACAGAGTCTGGAGGAATCAACAGGATTACAGAGTGTTGGATTGGAAACTATATGACTCCTATGGAGTTCATTCCTTAAGGATGCAACATATGCACATTCACATGCTGGTAGAAAAGAGATATCCCCTTACACCTGCTACAATTACTGATATGTTAAACAAGAAGCTTCAATGTGATCATTTCAGTGAAATGGCATATCAGCTTCTTAAACTTCTCACAAAATAGCTTAAGAATCAATGAAGTGTTTGGAAGCATCCTCCTGGTGATTAATGAAGCTTTTAATGAAGAAACTTGATGATTTTGGAGATAAATATCAAGTTTAGGGGAGGATTGTTAGGATTAAAAGCTTCTTGATGTTGTTTGGAATTACTACTGTTCTTATTGATGTTAATGTTGCTCAGTCAAAGTTAGTGCTGCTGGAGAATTTCAATGAAAATTATTCTAAGTGTTTAAGACTGCTGGTGAAGTTACAACTGTCAGTACAAAAGTTACTACTGCTAGTATAAAAGTTACTACTGCTAGTACAAAGTTAATGCTGCTGAAGGAGTTAATGCTGCTAGTGAAGAAGTTAAAGTTACAACTGTCAGTATAAAAGTTACTACTGCTAGTACAAAAGTTACTACTGCTAGTACAAAGTTAATGCTGCTGAAGGAGTTAATGCTGCTAGTGAAGAAGTTAGTAACTATTGAGAGTTAGTGTAGTAACTGCTTATGTGTTTTGGATGAGATATTTTGGTAAAGAGATAGCATACGTACTTTATTTAGAAGAATAATGATTTACTTAAAAAAGTATTGTAAGCCTTTAGGACTCCTTGGTTGGTATAAAAAGAGGTCCAAGGGCAAGAGAGAATGTATCAAAACCAATACAACTCGTATCAAAACAAAACGAGTCCCATTCATAGAATAATCATAGCTTTCAAGTCTTTGTAACTCCTATACTATGAGAGTATTCTGTATTTTTTGCCCAATAATATAGAGCTTTAATGTGACGTTTAATTATATGTACAAAGTGTTTTAACTGTTCCATTGAAATTCTTTATTCTTATTTAAAGATTAGATTTTCGCATAATTTTAATACATTCACACAAAGTTTCTACTATAGTTGTGTTAGATTTATCTAATATAACTAAACCTTAAACAAGCTTAAGGAATTCGATCTATAGAAGTGTTGAAGTGGGAGCAACAATCATCTTGAACATTAACTAAGGTAATGTCTTCATCTGCATTAATAGCATTAATCCTCCTCCCCTGTTTAGATGCATCCTCACCCAAATCTTCATCACCAGAGGATTCTACCCTAGCACTCAAACCAACTTTGTATAGTCTCCCCAACTTATGAGTTCTTGAACTTCTTTTCTTTTTAAGCTTTTTGACCCTCCTTTTCAAACTAGCAAACTCATTAGCTTGAGCGGTCTTTGTCTTCTCCAAATCTAGAACCTTCTTTTGTAAAGTGGTACACAACTCCATCAATTAATTAAGTTTAAGTCTATCCTCATCACTTCGAAGAGTGTTACCTCTTGTAAGCTAGAATCATTAGAAAGTTTAGATATATTCTCAAACCTAGTTTGAACAATAGTATCCTTATGGTTTCTTAGCACCTGGGACCACCACCTAAAGTAGTTCCTAGGGAACTAGATTCATTAGGTGTTTCCTTGGATTGGGTCTTAGTTATGTTACCACTGTCCTGCTCTGCTTCTAAGCTAGAAGCAGTAGTGGCAACCCTCACCAAACTATCACCCAACTCCTTATGGATGTTTAGAGCAAGTTTTTATATTTTGTACCTCAGAATCAAAGAAGCCATAAGTGCAAAGTAGGTAGATAAGCCTCCTCATGCGCTGTGTAACTACGTCCATATCAAAATTCCATTAACCATCTATATTCTAAACATACGTTTGGTAGGAAGAAGATTATTCCACATTCACGGTGTTCTCTCCTTTGAGCTGTCTTACTGAACTTCCTGCTCCTTTTCTCTCACTAGAGTTTCTCTTGACTCTTTCTTAGTATTCTTTCTTACCTGCACACTCTCACTAAGAACTCTCACACTCATCTAGCAAAATGACCAAGACTTAAGTGACAATTGAAAAACTTGACATTTCAAACTTCTAATTCTAAAACATTCAAACTTCCTTGGCGATTCGATAATCTAAATACCTATCAAATTCTAAAACATTCCTATCTAAAAACAAATACTAAAAACTTCAAAAAAAAAACCTTTTTCTCCTTTTGTCCATAAACCAAGCAGTATCCCTATCACTTCCAATTGGATGTAGACAATCATTTTTATACCTTTTTTAAATTAATTAATAACACTATTTTTATATAAAATATTTAAACATATATTACCAGATTTCTATCTTTTGATAAAACTTGTCTTGGTCATTCACTCATCCCCACATGCAATATCAAAGCTAATTAAATATTACCACCCGGTGTTACTATTAAGAATAAAAATCCACCACTTTAAAAAAAGTTATAAAAAAAAAAAATCAAAAATGAAAAAAAAACAAATTCCCATTGTCATCAGGAATTGATCATCACACAATTCAAGATCATCCTTTAATGGATTTTGATCCTCTAAGGCTTACATGAACACTCACTGAAGATGAGGACCCCATTGGGTTTTGAGAGGTGGCCCAGTATAAATCAAATTACTAGTGGCAAGAGGAAAAGTCAAAAGGACACACTTGAGTGCAAGGGAAGAGTGCACAAAGAAAAGTCAACACGTAATTAATATGATGCGGAGATCGCGAGACTAACCCCTGAAATTGCACTCAGTGCACCCCGACACATACCCTGTACCCCACCCGGCGGTCTACTACGGACTCCGACGTTTAGTTGTTTGGCAAGACTCACCATTGAACATTTAGCAGGTTCAAGATCTCTTCTTATAGATGCTTCAGAGATAATTATCTTTTTGCCATCTACTAGGGCATGCAACTGTACTTCCCCATTGATAGTTTGACCACGCTAGTAGACCAGAATTGTTCAATGCAAGATATATATATATAGTGGGATTAACCATTAATGCATACCTTATAGGCTGTGTATTCAAAAAATCTATAATTTGTTCAAACCCATCACTTTCTACAGGTTTAGACAAAAATGCGACCATGTTATGAGTATCTGCAAACTTTAGGGTCGTCATTTGTGTTGGGTTTTGATGATGGATGATAAAATTGATTTAGGGTTTGTGATTAGAGAGTTTACGAAAGTATGGAATCGATTAAATGACTAATTGAAACCCTTAATAGAAGTATTTATGAAAATACCCTCAACAACATTAACTTTCACCCAACAAGAGTAAGTTATGCTAAGCAGCATTAACTCAGAACCAGCAGTAGCAAGTTATGCCTAGCAGCATTAACTTTGAGTCACCAGCATTAACTCCAATTCCATTTCAAAAAGCTTTTCCATCATCAATTTAACACTTTTCTTTGCTTTTCCTACAAAATGTTAATCCAAAAACAAAGAAAACACAAGCCATAGCAATTTTCACAATTATCACAGTATTAATTATACCTAGCAGTATTAAGTATAACTAACAGTAGTGACTCAACAGTATTAAGTATAACCAATAGTACTAAATATACTTAACAGCAGAAACTTTCAATGACATGAATAACTATACTAATTCATACAAAACTTTACAAAAACATAAAGAGATAAAAGACTTTAAAGATTCATCATTCCAATACTAACAATCAAATATTGAAATCTACTTATATCAAAAGCTTTTGTAAGCAAATCTGTAACATTCTTGTCAGTATGTATTTTGACCATTTGAATCAATTTCTTTTCATTGAAATCTCTAATAAAATGATGTCTGATCTCTATATGCTTTGTTTTTGAATGAAAAACAGTATTTTTAATTATGCAAATAGTACTGTTATTGTCAATAAAGATCTTGATATGCATAAAATTGTACCCATAATCAAGTAGTTGATTCTGAATCCAAAGCACTTGTCCACAGCAACATGAAACAGCTACATAATCAGCTTTTTTGTGGAATTTGCAACCACTGTTTGTTTCTTGCACTGCCATGATACTAATCTACATCTAAGTAATTGACAACCTCCTGTTGTAGACTTCCTATCTAAGCTTTCTCTAGCATAATCACTATCAATGTATGATACCAAATTAAAAGGAGAATCTTTTGGATACCAAAGGCCCAATTTTGGTTAACCTTTTAAGTACCTAAAAATCTTTTTCATAGCATGAAGATGTGAAATCTTTGGATTGACTTGGTATCTAGCACAAGCACACATTGCAAATATAATGTTAGGTCTTGAAGATGTAAGATACATCAATGAACCAATCATTGACCTATACATATGAACATCCCCTTCTTCACCATCTTCATCCTTGAGCAGAGGCTTTTGAGTTTCCATTGGTGTGCTTGTAGTCTTGACTTCTGTAAACCCAAATTTCTTTAAAATTTTAACAACATATTTATCTTGACTAATAAATATGCCATCCTTCTTCTGCTACACTTGTAATCCCAAGAAGAATGTAAGTTCTCCCATAGAACTCATCTGGAATTTCTCATGCATCAACTTCTTAAATGCATTGTATAGCTCCTTCTTTGTTGAACCAAAGATGATATCATCTACAAAAACTTGAACCAGCAAAATATCACCTTTGTTCCTTT